>JAVSBS010010859.1:45714-55758 GCA_033124195.1 Coracias cyanogaster
AGCCATCTCTGTCTGTTGTGTCCAGCAGGCGATGCTGGCACCACAGTGGGCAGTGGAGGAGCTGGGCCCACGGGAACCTCTGGCAGGACTGTCTGAAAGAAGACTTGAGGGGATGCTGCTGAATTAAGTGTTGGCCGGTGTGATCAGGCAACTGATGACAGCATAAAATGATGATGGCTGAACCGGTACAACACTGATGTAATCTTATAAAGTTGTAGGGCTTAATTTATTTTTAAGGATTATAAAGGGAAAGTTTGGATAATGTGTAGACATGACAGAGTGTGGCTGTGGTGGAGCTGGATCTGAGGTAGTGACAGGCTTTAAATGGGGAACCTGTGTAGAGCTGGAACTTTGCCATATGCAGTATGAGTGGCCTCTGAAGTTCAACACTTTGTATAACTGTTAATGTCTAAAAAGCAAAGTGAATTGTCTTTTGAGGCTACATTCCTTTATTGATTTTATATTTTTATTAACTTACACGTGTACATAAAATGTTACACATTTCTCTTTCCCAAAAGCATATAAACAACTTTGTTCTGCTCCTGTCTGAATGAATTTTTTGCCTTTAGAAAATCTCATTCATTAGCTCAGACATTCAGATTAAGGAATTAAAAGTTTTGCCAGACTTCTCTGTTCTAGTTCAAATATTAAAGGAAGCAGTGAGAAAAACAGTAGATCACGCTAAATAGGAAAGCAGCTTAGCCTCAGATTAATTCCCTATTTGAAATCCTTGTGATTTTGTGTATGAAACTGGAAAGGGGGATTTTCTGGAAGAAAATTGCTTTCTATCCAAAAAGTCATTCTGGAAATAGCAGTTGTTTCTCTTATGGATACCATGAGCTCTACTGCTTTTTGATGATGATAGAGTAGGTGACAATGTTGTTCAGTCCATGCCACATTTTATTCTAGTTTAGATAAAATCCCAAAGCTTCTTTAGATTGTTAATAAGAAGCGCAGACACAAGATTCCTCTTACTTCGTGAAGTTTTCATTCCAGATAAGGATGGAAGATTTAGTAAGCCAAAGGCCAAATTTTGTTCTGACACTTTAAGCAGCACAAATGCAATTAGAAAACTAACATGTACAGCAGAAGACAAATATTCTCTGCCTATTTACAGCAGAAACAGTAATAAACAAAAGGAGCCAGTGCCTAGAATGCACCTCTGGCTGCATTTGGTTTTCTGCTGTGGCTGATAAGAAATGGTTATAATAAGACCTCATGCTGACTTGAGATGGAGCTGCCATGATCCACATCCTTGGCTGATGTCCTGCTGCCCCAGCTTGGCTGCCCTGAACAGTTTGACTGTAACTTTTTCAGGGTGAGGCTACCCGTGGCATTGATACCAGGACTGTGACAGACTTAACTCTGCATCGGCGTGAGCATCAATGTTGTCTAGACAAAATTTTTAAGAGAGCAGAATGAGGTGAAGCTGGGTAATTCCTCCCTCTGAGTTGGCATTACTTGCTTTCTATGATACCAGAGCTGGCTTTAAACTACCTAACTTGGGCATGGCTGTGCTTTGATTTTGATTTTTTTTTTTTTTTCTCCAGCACTACCATACCCTTAGTTACAACATCTTACTTTGCGACGCTGCTATGCATTCCAATTGGGTATAATTTAGCATTCAGATTTTTAGCTAAACTTAACATCCCTGGAGGGTTTAGAGTTTTAAGGCTGTTTTTTTAATTAAAGAATTAGGATGCTAGTCAAGCAGTATTTTCCCAGGCTGTCTGCTGCTGATGCAAAGTGGCACACTTGGTTTGCACATAGCATAGGGTAATGCCCTACCGAAGGAATTGCACAAGTCTATAGCAGAGACTGAGGAGCACCTTGATTATGAGTCATCTATGCAATGGGAACTATTTGAAATCTTGGCTGCTAGTCCCAGGAGCTACTTTAAAAAAAAAAAAAAGTCAAACCCCTCCCCTGAAAAACACCCCACTACTCCCACACAGAGAAACCCAGTAATTGTATTGCTCAGAGTAGACAGGGTGAAAGTATTTTGACTGCTCTATAATGAATGGGTAACAGGACTGCATTTCCACTTTTTTAGTTAGATATGCACAGTTTTGTTTATTATTCGGAATACAGAAGTCAACACACTTCAGATCTCTGGCAGACATTCAAGAATTTATTTCTTGCAAAAGGGTTTAAAATGAAAACTGCTGCTTGTTAAAAGGAGCCTGTCCCGGTTCCCTCTAAAGCCAGCAGTCCAGAGCAGTGGAAGTCAAGCCAGAATTACTGGGAGGGGAAGAGACAGAAATTGTAGTAACAGAAATGTGTGTGCAGGATTATGTCACATGATACCAGTGAGAAACATCTGTGAATAAGAGCTCAAGGGTGAGTCTTAATCATGAAGAAATGCCGATGCACAGTCCCTCTGAAGGAGGTGTTACCTTGGGTACTGGAAAACAGATACCCAGAGTTCAGCCACTGAGTAATACAGCAGTGATGGAATGTAACTCCCACTGTTTGGTCTGATATTTTAACCGTAAGTGCAGCTTCCTGTCAGTCGGAACTTTACTGAAAAAGTGCGGATTTGTCAAATTGTGCATATAAGATGTAGTGTAAAAGAAGAAAAGAAATGGAAAATAATGGGGAAAGTACCCAATCACACAAGTATTTGGCCTGTTTCACATTTTGACAGTATTTCTGCTACCAGAGGTGGGTTAAATGTAGTCGAGTCTTATGAGAACATCCATGATCGGTCCAAAGTTGTGGCAATTCTTAGATCTTCACTCAGTCACTTATTTGCCTTTCCTCTTGTAGGGAGCACTTCTGTGAGAAGCTAATTTTAATTTTCATGAAAAAAAAAGTAGAATTTGGGCTCAAACTTTATGCCACAGTGCCAGAGAGCCATGAAATCAGTTTTGTTAGTTCCTGCAGGAGATGTGAGCAAGTGCAGTGACAGAAGTATGCTCAAGCATTGGTGGAGTCAGATTTTCATACTTTTTGGATTTATCTTATGTCATTAAAAACACTGGTGAGATATAGCAAGGGGGGGGAGTTGTCTTTTTGTGTATAGCATGTCAGAAATCTTCCTACAGGGGAAGTTATCTGTATTTTAAAAAGCCAACAAACCTGTATAGAAATCTATATTATAAATGAGATTTCCCTGAATCAAATGGAATGTGCTTGTTAATGATTGATTAAAATTAATCCAGTAAAGGTTACTAGAGTGCCTTCCCAAGGCAGTGAATGCCCCCGTTTGCCTTTTTTAATAACTTGTGGAGAAGCAGTAGGAAAATCTTCTGAATGTTAGATAAATCTACAGTGGACTAGAGCAGAAAAATAACTTTAAGGGTTTGAATTCTTTTGCCGTGCAATACTTCTGGACAATGTGACTGAGTTTGGGGATTTTCACAACTCTTCTGTTCTAAACTTTTTTTAGTTAATGAAGTTCCTCCTAACAATTTTCTTCAAGCTCTGCAGTTCATGGCTTTTAAGAACATGTATGTAATGCAATAATAAAATGCTTCTGTCTTCATGTGTACTTCAGGAAGTAAGAGCAGAGTAACTCTGAGGTTTTGAACTTGGATTCTTGTTTCTTTTTGTTAAGTGAATAGTTCAAGTTCATTATGCTGATGTATGGGATATTTTGAGAAACTCTTGATGTTTTTGAAACTAGGGCCTGAGTACTTCTCAAATTTCATCATCTCTTTGCAAGAGACAGCAGTGGCAAAGAGTTATACAGAAAATTACTGGTAGCCTGTTGTTCAGCTTGAATGCATTCAAGTTCCAACAGCACTGGTACTGCTGGGTTTGAGTCCTTGTTTCTGTTTTATGGCAATGCGGTGACCTGTGCTGGTTATTCTGAGAGCGCTCAGTCTGGGCCAGTTGAGATCATGAACAGATTTTAAGAAGTTAACACGAAACCAGTGTTCAGTGTTCAAATGATCTAGGAGGTAGAGGGAAATAAAGGATGAATTAGTGGCCACTGGTCTCCATTGCCCAGCAGTCTTGAAAATCAAACTGGATTTTGATTGAGGTGAGTTGGGGGGGGGATGTGGGAAGCAAAGGGGCTTAATTACTTTATTTACATCTTAAAATAATTAAATCTATAGCTAATCAAAAGCAGGGCTGGTGTTACAGTATTTGAGTCCTTTTTTTTTTTCAGTTCATTACTAAGGATTATACTAGAAATGAGATTTGCATGGGAAAGAGACAACTTAGGACTGTAGTACAACTGCATCCTTAGTCTCTAGTTCCACTTCCACAATTCTATGTGATGCGGTTGAGTACTAAAGGCTCAAGCTAAAAGGTTATATTCCACCTCTGCATGGAAGGATCTTGACTGCCAAGGAGAGGATCTAGGACTTAGTAATGGTGGTTTACAGGGGAATCGCTGGTAGAACAGAGATGGTGCCAATCAGTTTCATGTACTGAGGGTTGTTTTGCAATCAAGTCATTGCCTGAGCCTTCTGATTTAGGCTAGAAGAGTTTGGCTGGACTTCAAAATATCAGAAACTGTCCCTATTGCTTTGCAAACCTTTGGGAAGACTTTGCTTTAGGACACATGCAATTGGAAATGGGCCAGCTAATTAAAAGACTATCTGAAAAGGAAGCAGGGACCTGTGCTCTTGTCCAGCAGTCTTGTTACCAGACATGCCTGCTACTAGAGAGTTCCTGGCAAATCCTGCCTAATGAAAGAAGTTTGTCTTTTAACAAGTATCTCATGTTTGGAGATCCCCCCATTTTTCTGCTTAAGTAGAAAGATGGAAGCTTATATTACTCCCCACAGGGAATGTCACCAGCAGTGCCACAATTGCTACCAAAGGATTTACATGTTTTATCTGATTTTAAAGAAGGAATTTAAACACAAATAATGCTATATTCTTCAGCAGAAAGCAGCTGTGATGGAACTAGTAGTTTAAAATAAATCCAGTTGCTCACAGTAATTACCCAGATAATATATTGTCTGTGCAAATACAGTCTAGGGCCTGTGGCAACACCTTGGAATATATTACTTCTGTTACCCTCCCATACTCTCTAAAGAAACGCCACATTCTAACTTTGACAAACTGCTTCCATATCTTTTTTCCTTTAAATGCTCAAATGAAAAATGCTGCTTTAACACCACACAAATTCAGGAGCTGAAAGGAATGGGTGGTTTTGCTTTCATCAACATTGTAAATTACGTTTCATTTCTGTATTCCTTTACTTGTCTTTCAGATTTTATTATTCCATTAATGGAATCAAGGCAGCATATTTAGTATAAAGTAACTTCTTCTAGACGATACATGCATTAATGAACTAGTTAGTGGTGACTTCTGCCAGACTCCTTTGCCACTGGCTTTCTGTTGCAGTCATTGAGCAAGAAAAAAAAATAAGGCACTGGTTTGGATATTAAGTCTTCAGAGAATAGCAAATCAAGGATGCTCAAGAGTGTCCAGTTAGGAACTGAGGGTACAGGCCAAAGAAAAAGCTCCAAAAGCAACTGAATAGTAATTGAGAACACAAACCCTTAGATAAATCACCATTGGCTTGGTACCTAAGTGAGAGTCTGAACTGCAGTTTTTAAAAACATAATGCATTAAACATAGACATATCAATCTTTGTGATTGCATTGTCAAAATAAATGAGACATTCATAACCTGCATGTTGTAAAGTCAACCGGTTGCCAGCAAAAGCAAATTGCAGTGCAGTGAGATAAAACCCCTGAACTCAGCACTCCCTCTAATTAAGATTAATTAGTTGCAATCAAAAACATCAGAGAACAATGTGCATGGGTCTCCAGGGCACATGGGAAGATTAGTGGCATATATTAAGTGTAATAATTTTCATTGAGCAAGAAAGACTTTTATTTATCAGAACTATGATCCACCCCTTTCGTCACATGATCTCTCTCCATGGACTCTTAAGTAGTTTCTTCCATCAGTCCTGTTCCACCTTCACTAAGGAAATTGAGTCTCATTCCTGTCTCTGTTCTAGTGTGTAGGTGTAGCAGATCATTCTCATATTGCAGCCGGTAGCTAGGTCACATTTTTCCAGCTTGAAAATTCATCCACTAATGTGCACCAGGTGCTTTTGGACTATCAAAAGTGGAAGCTGCTACGTAGCAACAAGAATCCAGTTAATTTCTTAGTATGTAGCTAAAGTGGTTTTAAGTGGTTATCAATAGATCAAATTACTGCTTCTTACTGTACTTTTCTGCCAAGTGATGTGACTCATACCGAAGATACATGTTCTTTTGCAGCCTACATCTGTATGCATACAAAAATAAATTTTCATTATCTATGAAATCTTAGTCAAAGTTTGCCTTCCATGAATAGATGACTTCAAGGAACCCTTGGTTCTGTGTACTGTTCACTGTATTGGCTCTCCTTGAATACAAATCCATACCAGGCCAAAGCCCTGTGTGATAACCTTCCACAAGGGCTGGTCTAAGCACCTAAATGGTCAAAGCTTCAATGATGGCTGGACTCAGCTAGAAGTAAGGAACTACCAGCCATTGTGGGGAATGCCAACATAAGGAGGGAAGTTACTTTTTCCAAGAACAGAATTAACCTGTGAATAAAGGAAAAACTGGTTATGTAGCTTTCAATGACAGATCAAAATTTATTTCTGTCATTTTCAAATAGAATTTTTTTTTTGTTGATGCTAATAAAACACAGCAGAATTGTCCCCAGCATCTAATAAGAGTTGATAGTGCTACTTTAGGTGACTGGAATATACCCTCTTAACTTCCGTTCTTTTAACACAAAATGTGCTATGTAAAATAGTATAGTAGGGAATAATACACTTGCAATATACACAGCCACAATACGTGAATTCCAAGTGACTGTTTTAATTTGTCCATATTATTCTTGACCTAGCGACTGTTATCTTTGTTCCCTAAGACAATCCCTTATTAAGCAAACATTAGTAATGGCTTTTAGATGAATTGAAAAAAAAATCCCAAACAAAAAAAACCCCAACAAAACGTGTACAAAATATTACCAAAAATCTGTAAATATTTCATGAAGGGAAGACAAAATTCAAGTCCTGTTAAGAAACCAAGCCAGCCTAACGTTAAAAATATATAACTGTGTATGTTCTAGAAAGACAGCACCTGAAGTGTTCTGTTTGTAGGAGGGTGTCTGCTTGCCAGTAGTGGGTGTAGAACTGCAATGTGTGAATGAAATCGGATGGAATGAGACTGACTGATGTGATCTTTGACTTGCTGGGTGGGGGTGCTTTTTAGCTAAGAGGAAAAAGCTTTCAGTTGAATGAAGCACACTCAGATTTATGGGATTAGAGATTTGGATGGAAAGTACCTCTGACCCAATTTATGTGAACCAGGGCTATTGCTGTCATCAGATCAGCTATAGCAGAGTCTTGAAAACTCCAAAGATTGAGATGTTTTTCCCCTCCCTCCCGAGAGGAAAAGATGGCCCTGCTTGAGCAGGGGGATTGGACTAGATGATCTCCAGAGGTCCCTTCTAACTCAACCTTTCTGTGATAAGGGAAAATCGAGCACATGTTAATTGAAGGCTCCTTCCCTTTAATGCTGTAGATGGAACACATGTTCACAACTAAGTGTATCATCTGTATGATTCATGTTGTATAGTGATCTCTCTGAAGATACGATGATGTACTAAACTGTGTGGAGTTCATAAGTAGGTATGGTAGTGCTGCTTATGAGAGTACTGAAGAATGTTACCCCTCTTGAAGATCACTTAAGCTAAAATAATGTGCAAAGACAGACCGTAAAGTCAGAAAATCATCCAGATGAAGAAAATATTAATGTCATCCAAGCTGGGAACAAAAATGAGGGGGAAGAAATGGTTGTTACATGAAGAGAGCGGTAGCTTCAGCTCTAAGCAACCTCAGCAGGGCTAACTCTCTGGTTATATGATAATGTGAGGTTATTTCTGAAAGTCAAAGCTCAGGATTCAGTACAACTACGTTACATCTTCTGTATCTGCTCCTGGACATGATTCAGAAAAGTCTTGAGACCGCTAGGAAAATTGGGCTGTTTCAAGTATGTTCTGTGTCTTACTTGTTTTGGTTTTGATAACTTTTTATTTCCTATTTTGTAATCAAGAATGTAACCCTCTGCTTTGCTAGACTAAACTTATTTGCTTTTTGGCTTTGTCTAGCATTAATGATAGCCTCACACAATTGTGCCAAGTAAAAACCATCTTGTCTTTTTCCTAAAATAGCTGTATTTATTATAGTGTAATAGAGAACTCAAAATCCAGAAAAGGTTCAGGAAGCTAATTCAGGGTGACTTTCCCACCAAGCTGCAGAGGTTGATTTGATTACTAATATAACCAAGCATTGAATATGCGAGAGAAATACCAGCCAGTAAATGTTCCCTGACAAGGACCATGAGCTTGGGCTCATAAACCAGTATTGCTTCCAAACTCCGGAGTTCTAGTGTGTTCCTGAGCTTATTCCTTAACTGAAAGACTGTAATAGCCATGAATTCCCTATGTCTATCAATAGATACACTTTATTTCAGAACTCTTAGATTAGTTCAACCAAGAAATAGTTTTTTCCCCCTCCTTGATTTGCCAGAGCCTCTGTAGCTTTTAGAGAAGAGAGTGCTTGCCTTTGGGGAGAGGGGTGATGTGAGGAAATGGATTATGTGTCTGGGCTAATGAGTTATGGTTCTGTTTGAAATGCCCTGAGGTGCCTGGGATCTGTGCACAGAGTGGATGGAGGTTGTGATGCAGGGCTTAAGAGACCAATACCCTTCCAACATGGTAGTAAGAGGCACCGTGGGACACTACACTAGGCATAGCATGCGTAGGCAGCTGAATCCCGATCTTGGTGTTTGGTTTTAATATTGTCTTAGCTTGTGATGTTCCTTTGAGTTTACAAAGACAGCAGTGTCACTTTGGAAGTAACTACAAATGTATTTTAAATTTGTTCTTTTTCACTGGGTACTTTAGGGGATGTCTGTCATTTCATAGGTTTTCCTGTAATTATTGCATTTGTGATCTGTTAAGTGGTTTTGTTTTATGTTCACAGACCTTCTTTATGATCAGAAGAACACTAATGTATGGGGAGCAGCAGCCAGTAATTTAGGGGATCCAAAGGGAGAAGTTAAGATTGCAGAAGCATTAGGTTATAGGATTTGTCAATAGAAGAAGTAGGACAGTCATCACAGCCTGTCAGTATGGACTACCAAAGAAGCTTTATTTGGTTATCTCATGTGTGTATGCATAATTATACCACTGACAGTGCTCTCTTGAGGCTAAATTTGATTTAAGGATCTTCCAGTGGAAAAATAAAAGATCTGAGAGGTTGGTTTGCCTGACAGACTGGGATTAAGTGGTGTGCTGTTAGGATTTGCATAGGAGTATATAGTTAATATGCTGATGGAGATTGCTTTGCCTGAAACCTTCTAGTGGTATGTACTGACTCACTGTCTCATCATGCTGTTAGCAACTGTGCAGGAATTTTAAGGGTATGCCATGTTTCTCACCTAGCTGTTGCATATTTAGCAAGGGTCAGCTCGCAAGCAGCTTTTATCAAAGGGAATGTAGGTAAGATAAATTTACTTAAAATGGGTGGGTAAACAGAAAGGAGGAAAAAAGTGGAAGAAGGAGAAAAGGAAAGAAGCAGAAGAGGAGAGAGGGAAGTAGAAGAAAACCCTTAACTTCAGGCATGCCGAGATCTGTGAAGCTTCCAATCTGAAAGGCACAAGTAGACCCCAAACAGTACAAGAGGATGCATTCATGATATGGTTGATGTGTAAGAACAGGTTTTTAAGCACAATCTAGGGACCATTTATAATACTGCTTTGACAACCCGGACACATCATTTTAGGGTTGTATACGTTAACAAAAGCAGTTCCACTTAAAATATATCTAGATTCAGTCTCACTGCTGTTTCTCCAGGTTAATGACATCCAAGGGGCACAGATAGCCACTGCCACTTGGCAGAAAGTCAACACTGACATCTGGGGTGGGGGACCAATATTACAAGCAAATGCAGATGGTGCTCTGTTCAGCAACTTGGTGCTTGATCTGTCTGCTGCTGTGGGATTGCAGACCTGACAGGCTCCTAACCAGGCTCCCTACTGAAGCCAAAACCTGTTTTTAGCCAGGGCTC
>JAVSBS010010861.1:0-14703 GCA_033124195.1 Coracias cyanogaster
CTGCCCATGGCAGGGGGGTTGAAACTGGATGATCTTTAAGGTCCCTTCCAACCCAGACCGTTCTAAGATTCTATGACTTTGTGAACTAGACACAGCAGAAGTTTCTGATGGTCTTTTGCTTTGCAGGATGGGGTCCAAGTCCCCAGGAAACAACGCTCAGCCTCCAGCTTTCTTCAGCAAGCTGACTGAGAGCAACTCTGCCATGGTGAAGTCCAAGAAGCAGGAGATCATCAAGAAGCTCAGCACAACCAACAAAAATGAGACGGAGTACAGTAAGGACATGTGGGGAGGTGAATGTGGGGCACCAGGGGGATGAAAGCCTTGAGGACACATGAAGCAAAGGAGATGTGGGAATAGGTGCTGCTGCTGGGAGCTCCCAGCCGGCTTTCTCTGCATCATGCCATGGTTTGTTGGGAAGGGCGAGGTCCAAATGCTTTCTGGGATGAGCTGTGCTGGTGTCAGCAGCTGCCGTGTGCAGCTGGGGAGGCGATGGGAGGCTTCCCAGCCCTGCATCTCCTTGCTCTGGGGCTGTCACTCCCACGCACGCCAGCTAACCTCAATAGGAAGGAAATAATGAGCTGAGCATGGAGGGGACTTAAGAGCAATTGATATTTTAATGAATGGCCAGCCAAGCAGAATCCTTCCTCCTTGAGATGCATCTCCCCACAAATGTTACTTTAAGCCCTACATCAATATTGGCAGGGCTCTGTAAAACTAACCAGGCTGGCTTATATTAGAAATTCGGCCCCTTCATTCATTAACCACTAATAGAGTAGATAGGATCATAATTTAATTTAGCCCAGCATTATACAGTCAATACTAATTCAATTTGAATCCATCTTATAACAGCTGCCTCGGGTAAGAGGGACTGAGCTGTCTCGTCTCCTGGATGATGTTACCATGAGCCAACAGTATTGTTATGCCTCTCTGGGGACATGTGGCTGAGCCCCGTGACCTTCCACACTTTCCCTTATCAAGGGAAAATATATAGAAATAGGAAACACCTCTTATTTGATGAGAATTTCTGTTATTCTAAGGAAAGCAATATCCAAGTCAAACAGCTCAGCTAAGAGGGAAAATATTGGTTTAACATTTCTCCTCCTCGTCCTCCCCACTGCCCAGACCAGCTCCCTGGATGGGAGGATTCGAGCCCTTGGAAATCCCGTAGGCAGGAGAGAAAGTTTGACTCCATGGAGCCTGTAATCCGGAGGGGTGGCAGGAGGGAGGTCAGCACTGAGCACGGAGTCACCGCCCTGGGTCTCTGGGCTCTGCTTTCCAGGCCTTTCCCAGCTGGCAAGGCACACCCACTGTGGATCTCCGGAGGCGATTATTCCCAGTCCCAGGCAGCACCCGCAGCCCACCCAGTGCCTGGGGGATGTGGGGTGGGCTGCTCCCAGGCTGGGTGCTATGACAGGGATACCAGCATCTTGTCAAGGCTGGCACGGCCAGTCCCTCCCTGCCGCCAGCCTGCACGTGCTGCTGTCTGTACTGAAGAGCTCCTTTTCTTTCTCCAGATGTTGGGCAGCCTGGGACAGAGATTTTCAATATGCCGGCGATTACCGGAGCAGGTAACTCTCCCGTGTATCTGTACCATACCTTCTTCCCTGCTGGGCTCGCAGCCAGAGCAGCAGGAGACTTGGGTAGATTTCACCATCTCCTTTTTTCCTTATGCCGTAAGACCAAGCGTGACAGCTGCTGGGAGCCTGAAGCCTCGGGACACACCGTAACTCCTTGCTGTTGAGTTGAAGGCAGTGCAGCGTAACTCCTCAGAAAGTCTGGCAGAGTTGGAGGAGAGGTTAAAAGTCAAGCAGGGGTTGGCCATCTGATGCAAATAGAGGGTTAAACTATAGCAAGGTGGACCTCAGGCTTGGGAGAGAGCACCTTGCTCTTGGTGGGACCTTGTGGTCACTCATGGATGGGTAGGAGGGTGGGAACATGAGGATGGGAAGCAGGCTCTGTGCCACCACACGCTGGGCAGGCTGCAGGAGCCGATTGCAAAAACGAACTAGGGTGGGAGCAGCATCCTGTAGCCTTGAACTATGAGTGTTGGGCAAGCCAGTGGTAGCCAAGGGCCAAGAGGAGGTGTTACCTGGGAGAAGGAGGGGGTGCGCACGCACTGCGATGCTGGCAGCGTGCTCTGCCCCTCCCTCGGGTGCTTACAGCATGGGTTGGGTGGTTTCTCAGGAGCTGGGAGGAAATGTTCAGTTGATGGTTGGATCTGGCCATGGCAGTGCAGCCAGTGCCATGCAGAAGGGCTCTGTGGCAGGACCGCTTGGACCTCTGCTGGCCTGCAGAGCTGGGGGCTCCCAAAGGGTGGAGGGTTTCAGGCCAATTGCCCAGCTCTGGAGGAGCAGTTGTGGTGGTGGTGGTGGTGTGTGAGCACGGCTGCAGGCAGCCATGGTGGGCTTTCGCAATTCCTGGCCCTAATCAGCATTAACCTGCTGGCCTGCCTAACCAGGGGTTTGCTGGCTACCACCTGGGACTGTCCCCTGGCCCCCAAAGAGCCTCTCTGCTCTCAAGGAGAAAGGGTGCTGGGTCCCCCAGGAACCCATGGAGATGTATTGGCCATGCTGAGCCTGAGGACCATCACGCACAAGCTGAAGTGGTGGTTCAGGAGCTTCCTGAAGGACACTGCACCCTCCCCAGCTCTGCTGGGCCTGTGGCATTTAGCCCAGCTGGGAAAGGAAGAGAAGGAGCAGCTTAAGGGATTTTGGCAAGGAGGAGTGGAAAGCGGCCCCACAGGGTCAGGTGGCCAGCATGGGCTTCCCTGGTGCAGGACAGAGACCAGCCTGAGGGAGAAGGATGGCATGAAGGCTGTTGAGCTGTTGCCACTGGCTGCAGCAATGTCTGGGTGGGCTCACAAATGAAATGAATCCCCGTTGAGGAGTATTCATTGATATTTAATTAAGTATTAATGCTCTCCTACAGCAGGAATGCCTTCAGGTTGTTAGTTTTAGATAGGAGGAGCAGCAACTGTCCCACAGCCAAGGGAAGGAGGTGCTGTGGACAAGGACTTTGTGCTGTAGGAGGGCCAGGCAGGGCTGTCAGTGGTCTAAGACCAGTCGCTGGTGGGAACCCATTTGGGAGAAGGATCCAGATCATGTTGGCAGCTGAGAGGGTGCAGCCAGGACCCGAGGGTCTGTGACAGTCAATATCTGGGGGAGTGAGGATCACCCTCCTGAGAGCATCCCCTGGTTAAAGCCACTCCTGCTGTGCTGGAGGAGGAGTAAGGGCAGAGCGCAGGGAGCTGATGTCTGGGACCAGGAGAGACCCTGCCTATTGGCAGGAAGACAAGGAACCGGGATCCATCCCTTTCCGAGCGGAGGGGCGACGATCCCAGTGCCAGCGCCCCAGGGATGGGGCAAGCTGGGGAGGGGGCTGCCAGTGGGGCTTCCCTCGCTGGCCTGCTGTGTTTGTGTCTGTATTTTGCCCTTGCTTGTTCCCTGTAACCGCCACCCTGGGAATGACGGTGGCGTGGCTGAGCCTGGTGCGCTCTGGTCCCTGTGCGGTGCTGCACCATAACTGCATGGCTTGAGACTCACAACCACGCGGACACACCACCTCGCCTCTGCATCCTGTCCCGTAGCCGCGGCTCAGCCCGGGAGGGGTCCGCAGTGGGCACTCGGCCTGGGGGGAGGAAGGGAGCGGGCTGGGGCTTGCAAAGAGCTCGAGGAGGGGCGAAAGGACCGTCCCCTCTCCCCAGCACTGCCTGGCCCCGCGCAGACTGCGTGCCCTCATCCCAGAGCTGCCCCTCCTTTGCCACCTCTTGTGCCAGGTCCAAATCCAGCCACCTTGCTCCATTCAAGTGTTTTTGTGGAGTGCCCTCTCTTCCTTCCCTGATGTTTCCTCCGTGGGAAACTGCCCCAGCCTCCAAATTCCTGGCGCACCGACTTTTGATCTGTATGTGCATCCATATGGACCCCACACCCCAGTGATGCTCCTGCCCCCATGCTGGGTTGGGAGCACAGCCCCCTCTTCTTGCAGTTGCTCCCCAGGGCTCAGTGATGACCCCTTACCCCCCCATCATCCCAAGCCCTTGGCCCCAGGGAACCCTGCCTGCCTGCAGCACCCCAAATCCCAAATCCCAGAGTAAGTCCCATCCCATCCCACCGCCAGCCCCTGCCAAGCCCTGGGGCGGGATGGAGCGGGGAGGAGGAGGAGGACGGGTGCATCACAGCGCTTTAAAGAACAAGATGACAAAGTTTGTTGCTTTGCGAGAATGTGCTGACTGTTTGTTTCTTCCCTTCTCCCTTGTCTCCTTTCTCCCCTTTCCCGTCCCCCCCATCTTTCTTCTCATTTGGCTCCCCCCCATCTCCCATCCCCTCTCTCCTCCCCCTCCCGTATCTCCCAGGGCTAATCAGTTGTAGGAGCCAGTCGGTCCAAGAGAATTCCAGTACCAACATGGGGTTGGAGGCAATAATTAGGAAAGCCCTAATGGGTAAATATGACGAGCAGTGGGAAGAGCGCTCACCTCTCAGTGCCAATGCTTTTAACTCTCTGAATGCCAGTGCAAGCCTGCCCGCTGCTATGCCCATAACTCCTGCTGATGGACGAAACGAGGACGTGCGCTCCTTGCCAGGTCTGCAGCCCTCTCCACCTTCGCTCTCTCTATGTTATTAATTCTCAGCCTTTGTATTTCCCCTTTGGCGGATGGATTTATTTCCCCCCTCCTCTCCCTTCCCCTCCCCTCCCGTTTTTGTTCATTTTGGTTTTCTTTTCTCCCCTCCCTCCCCCAGCTTCGAGCTTTGTGAATCCGCTGATTAATCCTGGTCTTGTTTGTTGTTAATTTAATAGTCTCGGAAGGTGCTGTTGCTTTCTCTAAACCACTGACTGTGCTCCTTTCCCCGTTTGTTGGTTTTTAATATCTACTTTTTCTTTTTTGTTTTGTTTTGTTTTACACAATGAAAAGATTCATGGGGGAAGGGGGGAACCCCATGCCCAAAAGACCAAAGCCATAAATGTAAATAGCCACCCAAACTATCCATAAACCCCAGGTGGGATCAGTGCTCCTGAAATAGGGGAAGGAGCTGAGAAGGGCCAGTGTTGGGGGACACAAGGCAGTGGTCATTCCCTGAGCTTGAGGCATGTTAGGGCAAGCTCCAGCCTGGGACAGATGGTTGGATGGGACCTGGGGGTGCGTGGAGCAAGAGGAAGAGCTTAAGGGAGCTGAAGTGATAGGTGGGGGACAACTTCAGAGAGCAGGACTGGGTTTGAGCTGCCCCATGGGCTTGGCTTGCAAAGCCAGCTGGGCACCGTGGTAGGGTCTGCCTGGCTTCACGGGGGGCTTGAGCAGAGCCGGGAGGGTTGTTCTGCAGATCCCCGGTTAAAGAAGAGAGGAGGGGGACCAGGGGTGGATACAGGAGAACATTTGTCCCCCACACACTTGGAAAAGACCTCTTGCAAGTGCCCTGCATGGAGCACAGCAGCTGATGCTGGGGGTCACCCTTGGCATTGTGGGCGCAGAGCCTTCGGAGCTGAGGAGCAGGGTCCTGGGGGCACATATGCACCTTCCTCTGGGTCAGCTCGGACCAGGCACTCTTCAGCTTGTTGCAGAAAAGGTTTTCTGGCTCCTGCATGAAACCAGCAGCTTCTTCCAGCCACATTTCCGCACGCCCAGGCAGGCCGGGTGGGATGCAGAGCCCATCCATCCCTCCCCCTTTGGGATCTCCCCGTGGTTGAGCCAGGCTGACCTACGGCAGAGGCCATGTTGGCTTTAAACCTTTTAAAAACTGGCCAAACCTCACCAGGGATTTAACTTAAGAACAAGTCAAAGACCGTCCTGTCCTTGTAGACTGCAGGGAAGGGGAATGTGCCTGGGGCTCCAGCAGCCGCATAGCCCCCAGGGGGGTTCCCTGCCACCCGGCTGCACAGGGCACATGGAGCTCCTGTGCCACAACTCGTGTTTGTGGGCTGAGCCCTGAGCCCGCTCTGGAGCGGATCCCACAGGGAAACAGCCTGGCCAAAGCCACGCGGCTGCTCCTGCCCCAGATCTGCTCCATGGGAAGGTTCATGGCATCAACCCACAAAGCAGAGAGCGGCGCAGGAGGGGGAAGAAACCCCCTCGAGCAGCCGTGGCCACCCACACACCCCACTGCAGAGCTCGCCCCATCGCCCTTCCCCACCATGGTGCCAGCAGCCCCGGGGTTGAGCTTTTCTCCAGCCACGAGCTGTTTTTGCAAGCTCCTCAACATGAAGCGCTGGGTACCCACACACCCCCTCCCCAAACCCCGTCACAGCGAGCTGGGTGCCCCCCGCAAGCCCCATCACGACAAGCCAGGTGACGAGCGGGCGCTTCTCTTTGCAGGAGGAGGGGGGAAGCCAAAGATCGCCGCCAGACCCAACAGCCGCAAGGCCAAGTCCCCGGCGCCGGGTCTGTCGTCGGGTGAGCGGCCGCCCTCCGTCTCCTCGGTGCACTCGGAGGGGGACTGCAACCGGAGGACCCCCCTCACCAACCGCGTCTGGGAGGACAGGCCCTCATCCGCAGGTAGGCTTTGGGGTGGGGGACGTGTCCCCAGAGCGGCCGTGCCACCCTCGCGGGGGGTCAGCCGCCCGCCTTGGCGTTGACTCTCTGCTCCCTCCTTCCCGCGCAGGTTCGACGCCGTTCCCCTACAACCCGCTGACCATGCGGCTGCCCAGCGGGGTGGTGACGGCAGCCCCCGCCACCCCCCTGCCACAGGGGACCCCCGGCAGCCAGCACCACGCCTGGGACGAGGAGCCCAAGCCCCTGCTCTGCTCCCAGTACGAAACCCTCTCGGACAGTGAATGAAGCAAGCCAGGGGCAGGGAGACGGCGACCAAACCCAGGGCGCGGGGAGCGAGCGGGACGCCCGGGGCGAGCGCCCACCGCCCCGGCCCCGCCGGCTCTCACGAGCGAAGATGCAGGAGCAGAGCTATTCTATTTTTTTTCCTTTTATTTTTACCTTCCCCTCCCAACCATCCGACTTAGGGGGATAGGGGACTTTTTTTATTTTCTGTTCATTTTTTTTTTCTTTCCTTCTCAACATCTGGAAATTTCTGCATCCTCTTCGGTCTGAAAAAAAAAAAAAAAGAGAGGAAAAAAGCCTTAACGAGACAAAACCCAAGGAACCCATCTTCGATCTTGGCAGCCTGGCTGGGCGGTGACCCCCGCGCTCGAGAGGGACCGCGAGCGGCCGTGCGCGCTCGGACGCTCTATCGGCGCGCTCCCGCGGAGCAGAGTGAGGGGCTGAGGGATGCTCCCCTGCATCCCGACGTGGGGCTGTGCTGCAGAAATGCAAAACCTTGAGCGGGTTAAAGAAAAGAAATGGGAAAAAAAAAAAAAATGTTTAAAGAAGTGAAATAGGATGGAACCGGCCCAGTTTGCTTCCCCACAGCTGATCGAAGGGCTGGTTGCCCAACATCCCCATGTGCAAGACGTTTCGGCCCCGGAGCGGTCGCAACACGCTTCCGACGTGGCTGGGATGAGCGGGCAGGGGAGGGAGTGAAGAGCTCTTTCTTAAAAATCACACAAAAAAATCCTGGTCCCTTCGGTGGAAGTGATGCCGGGCTGGAATCGGAGCGGGCAGGGATGTCCCCGGGCCGGCTCGCGTGCTGCCCACGGAGGGGCTCGGTTGCTTTAAGTGCATTGTTTTCTGAATGGTGAGAAAAGGCAATTGTAAATTGTATTGGTCTACAGGGTATATTTTTGATACCTTTGGTGAATTATGTCAATATTTTACGCAAGGAAGGACTTAAAACACAGTATTACATGCTGTAAAAGAGGTTTTGTTCGCACGTGCAGGCTTTGATGCGTTTGTCCATTGTATGGAAGGGTTTCAAAACACCAGACGAGAAGGTAGCCGTGATCCATCAAAGCTGTCTGTAAGTCAGGAGAATGTATGGACTTAGTTTGAAAAAACAAACAAAATCTTGCCATGGTTGCAGGGCCCCCGTTCCACACACCTTTGCTGACGCAGCAGGAATCGTTTGCTGGCCGGGTGCAGGGGCAGAGCGAGCAGGAGGCCGGCGTGGCAGGGAGTTCACAGGAAACTTTAAAAGAAAAAAAAAAAAAAAAGGAAAAAACAAAGGAAAAAAAAAAGTTTTTATTGTATTTTTGTGATACACACGAATGCTCTACTTTACATTATTTTTTTTTCATTCCATGCTGTTGGCTCATATCTGCAGTTACATGGTTAAAGAACAAAATATTAGACTTTTTTTCATTCACTTCTGCTTTCTCGCTCTGGGGGGAAAAAAAAAAATGGAAAAAAAAAAAAAAAGTATTAAATGCTTTGCATTCTATACGCTAGAGGAACCCAGAGCACGGCACAGACTCTGCCTCGCGGCTGCTGGGTGGGCAGCCAGCTCCCAGCAGCACCTTCCCCACGGATCTTTCTTTTCCCCCTGCAACGTTCCCAGGTTGATTCTGATTTCAAAGCAAGAGAATGATGGTGTTTGTTGTTTGTTTGGGGTTATTTTTTTTTTTCGGTTGGGGGTTTTTTTTGGGGGGGTGTTTTTTGTTGGTGGTTTTTTTTTTTTTTTACAATGTACAGGTTTTTAATGTTCATCGATGTTTGTGTCTTTTATGTTGTGCTTTTTTTTTTTTTTTTTCTTTTTGTAAGAAAAAAAAAAATCTGCGACAATGCACAAGCACTGTGGAAGTCTTTCCATTCCCAGGTTATTGCTGCTGGTGTCTCCGTGGCTCTGAGATGTACAAACGAACAGAGCTGATGTCTGGGCATAATGCTATTAAAGTGTTGCAGATTTTGCTGGGAAAAAAAAGAAATCCAAATCCAACCCATCTTCAAAGCCGCCTCCTTGACCTATTCGGAAAAAAAAAAAAGAAAAAAAAAACAGCAAAAAAACCCACAACAAAGAATAAAGTTCCCACTTGGCACAGTAGCAATACTGTGTGCTGCTTTGGTGTCTCCAGGAGTCCTGGAAGGTGCCGGTCGCTGGTGCTGGCAGCTGCGGAGCTCACAGCCCCGCTGACCGGCATCGCAGACCCTGCTGCCAGCGGCAGGGACCCCGGCGTGGGGAGAGGGGCGAGAGGAGCTCCTGAGCTGAGCTGAGCTGAGCTGCTGCCCCTGGGGTGGCCGCACCCAGCCTTGGCTTTCACCGTGGCTCGCTCTCACCGGTGATACCCAGGGATGGAGGCACTGGGGCGGTGTTGGGGTTCCTCACTGTGTGGGCATCCCATGCAGACCGAGCACAGCCCGTGTGGGGACATCGGGCAGGGCCATGGACTCCAGCCGTGAGCTGCAGAGCCACCTTCTCACCGCTCTGGCCACAGCAGGGTTGGGTTGTCCTCCCCATTAACCCCAGGCAGCATCGTCCGTGCCGTAGCCAGCACTTGAAGCCTTGGGATGGAGGCTGAAGAGCTTGTCCCACCCTTCGGTGCTAACCTTGTAGCCGTGTTTCACTTTTCCTCTCGTTTCCACTGTGTCTTTCGTTTGTGCGGGGCTGGCCAGAGCCCTAAAATACAGGTGATGGCCAGGGCTGTGCTGTGAGGGTGTCAAAAGAGTTCTCAGTTGTTTGTGATGTTGTTTTAGTCCTTTTGAGGATTGTGGCTCAGTGCTGGCAAATGGATGGTCAGGAAGATGTTACCCAGCGTCTTCTGGGCAGGGCTGTTTGCAGGAGAGGATGGTGCTGTGGGGCTGGGAGGATGCAGAGGTGCTGGGGAGACACTGGTGACCCGCAGTTGCTGCAGAGCTCCAGTCCTGCACCCCTACTCGGTGGGATCCTTTGGGATCTCTGGAGTGGGGAGCAGGACATGTTGCTGACATTCTCAGCTCTGTGCTAGAGCTCAGGCCAGGGCAGGGACACACGTGGGTTTTGGGCCAGCAGGATCCTACGCTTGGGAACCCGCTGCAGAGAGCTCAGCCCCACAGCTGGCCATGGTTTCGGTGCTTTCTGTTGTGCTGCATCTCCATCTTTGGTCTCCACATGAACATCCCATCCCTGCACAGACCCTCCTGCAGCCGCCTGGCCCCCAGCACATCCCTGCAGGGACAGGGACAGGGCACAGGAGGACATGGGGGAGACACAAGGCAGCAGCAGCTCCTCTTGGGTAGCTCTGCCCCAGCCTTGCCGGGGTGCCGGGGCTGGGAGCATCCTCCTGCTGCAGATCAGTTCCTTTGGGTCAAGTCAGTGAGTTGGCAGCTTGGAGGGCGGGAGGCCCACAGCTGCTTGGTGGGGTTGCCCTCGGCCCTGGGGGGCTGCTGCAGGATGGGCCGCCCCCATTTCCCTCCTCACACATGGCCTGGGGAGAACACGGTTTTGGGAAGGGGGGGCTGCTGCTCCTGCAGGTCATGGTGCTCCCCCCATCCTGCCCTGCTCTGGCCATCGTGCTCCTCAAACCCACCCCTCCACTGGGACCGAGGCATCCCCCAGCACCCCAGAACCTCACGGCAGGGTCTGACCAGCACCTCCTTGTGCAATCCAGGAGAAAGTCACGGCAAGTTATCAAACCCAAGTTTAATGTTCACCAACTTTGTAACTTGTACAAACAGGCAAACAAATTCTTGGACAATTTATCGCTTGAACTGTACCGGGGGAAAATCTCTATCTTTTGTACCGCAGCGTGTGCATAGCTCTTTCCGAGTGAGTTGTATGATAGCTGGGGCTGTACAGAGAAACCACCAGGTGTAAATATTTCCGCAGCTTGCTCTAGGGGGGGGGGGGGGGTCTTATACTAAAGGTGGAGGGGTTTGTTCACTGTTATTTTGCTCGGCGGGCCCACCAGCAAGCGGTGTGGGGAGCAGTGTCCGAACACTGCCTTACTGGTTAAATAATAAAAAAAAAAAGCAAACCAACCAACCTAAACCCCCAAAAAAAGCTTATTTGGCAGCAAAATACAGCGCGCTCCTGCCTGTCTGTGTGGGTGAGCCCAGGCAGGGCGAGTGGCTCGCAGGGCAGCTGGGTGGGGAGCGGGATGGCGAGGGGGTGCAGGGCGGGTTGGGGCACGGCTGGGGGTGTCTGTGGCAAAATGGGCTGAGAAAGAGGGGAAGAGGGTCGGTGGCAGTAGTGCTCCAAGGTGTGCGGCTCGCTGGCATCGGGGCTGGCCGGTGGTGATCTTGGTGGTGGGGTCTGTGCGCTCACCTCCTGTGGCACCACTGGTGATGGGGATGGGGCTGCTAGAAGGAGCTTGGCAAGGGATGAGTTCACTGGCTGAAGCATGACAGGACATCCTAAAGCTCAGGGGTGCAGTGCTCTTGCAAAGGCACAGCCTCCCTCCTTGCCTCAGTTTCCCCATCTGCAGGCAGGGCTTGCGCTCCTGCGCTGATTTTTAACCAACTGATGGCCAAGAACTTCTTAAGCACCGTGTTTGTATTGACTGTGGTCACCAAGGGATGCTCGTGGCACCCAAGGATGGTTGTGGGACCATGCACCCCTTAGCTAAATGCCCTCAGACAAGAGATACCTTCACCTCTGCTGGCACCGAGCAGGCGTGGTGCTGGAGGACACCTTGGCTGCGTTGCGCTTTGACCAGAAGCCAAGGAAAACATTGCTTAACTGTGATTGAATTTCAAAATTGAATTTAAATTGAATTTAATGAAATTTTTAAAAAGGTGTGTTATGGATAATCCCTCACAAGCCTTGTAGGAAAGTACTGGGGAAGCTAATTAACTGCTAGCTAATTAAGAACCAAAACAGAAGCCTTGGTATCTATTTGCAGATCTAAATTGCTTTACCTCTGACATCCACCCCATGGGGTGCAGTTGGCTTTGGTTGGGGCTGGGAGTCTTCAGTCCCCAAGTCCTCCTCCTGCATCTGCACCCACGGGGCCGGGAGCTCCCAGCTCTGCCGTGGTTGTGCATGTGGTGGCATTTCACAGGGTAAGAGATGACCGAGGGACAGCGAGCTGAGGGGCATGGTCTGCACGAGGACAGATTGGGTCACTACATGCCGTTTCATCCGTTGAAAGGCTATCGGTTGGTTTTGCACCTGGGGGCCTTCTGCTGCCCTTCCTGGAGCTCAGAAATGGATTTTACACAAAAGACGTTTTCCTGAGAGCAGCAATGACCGTGCCCCTGCCTTCTGCCAGCTCAGCGTTTCAGGTGGTCACCCAGATCTGAGCTGCTGCAAGTCCTGGAGGAAGGCTCCCCAGTGCTGCGTGACTGGTTTGTCCAGGGGGTGTCCAAAAGGTTCCTGTCTCTGTGCTGGTGAAGGATCGGTGAAGGATCACCTGGACAACATCTGCAGTCTCTCCAGGTATGTGCCCACACTGACCAAACCTGCCTCCTCTGATCTCCTCACTCTCCTCCGGTGACCAGCTCCCATGGCAATGCACTAGGTAGATACCTGCTGGCTCTTAAAGATCAGCCTAAAGATCTCTGAGCCCAGAGATTTTGTTGGAATCCTTCTTGGAAAGGCTTTTGCCGCTCTGAAGGCAATTAGAGTGAGTTAATAAGTAGTGCAAACAGAAGCCAAACTGTTCAGCTTCTTGCATCAGGGTTTAAATGCTGACGAGGGCTGACAGCAGTAGCCTTGGTCAATAATTCACACTGATGCTGAAGAAACAGAAGGTGGGAAAGCTCTAAATTCAAGGCCAACACTTATGATTTAATGATGGAAAACTTTCGGTCTAGTTGAAAAGCTCTTACATAAAGAGATGAAAATGAAATGTGACAAAAGCAAATGGCTTCAAAAACCAGCAATAATTTTTAAAAAATGTCAGAAGCCCAAACTCACTCGTATTTTGACTGGGTGGCAGGTGGGTTTTGAAGGGGAAAGGGAAGATAAAAGATGGTCCCTGATGCCTTTGCCCTGGACAGAGGCCATGAGAAGGTGCAGGAGCATTGCGACCTTCTCCTGGTGATGAATTGGTGGTTTGCTTTTTTCTTTTCTTTTGGAAAGAATTAAAGCAAGAGGAAGATTTTTTTTTTAGCTAGGCCAGGCTGAGTTACAAGAACAGGGAGGAAAGGGCATGAGGCTGAGGTCGTCCTTGCTGCAGGAGCCAGGACACCATGCGCTGGGCTTCAGTAGCCTCCGCGTAGGCTGCGCGTGCCCTGCGGTGACGGGGAGGGCAGGGCGATGGAGCGGTGGTACCCAGCCATGAGCAGGGTGGGATTAAAACAAAACAGGGGTACAAAACACGCCAGAATACAAAATCTGCACGGTGATGGCACCCAGCCCTGTGCCCTGCCCACAAAGGCAGCTTGTGGTCCCTACACATCAGCCCTCAGCAGAGCAGGGGCTCTTCAGCTGAGCGGCTGAACGGGTCAGACATGCCTTTGGCCAGCAAAGCCCGTAAGGGTTCCTGGGCTCCTCACAGCAGGAAGCGTTTTATACTCTCCTGACAATTGCAGTGCAAATAACCATTCATCAGCTCTTGTGATTTGCCGTGAAATTATATATGCTCTCTGATAATGATGCAGAGGGCTAAAGAGCTGATCTTGGCAGGAGATGAGACGTTCTAGGCTGGCGAGTGACTTGGAAGGAAAATAGAGCAGCTTTTGATGGGATGCCTGGCTCTTATCAGCACTGGGGCACTGAAGGGCGTTGGGCAGGGGTGTTTTGGCTGGCTGAGCTCTACCTGGCTTGTGTGCCTGTCTGGGAAGGGTTGGGTTTGTAAGAGACTTGGGAGCGAGTGTCGCTTTGTGCGTGTGTGTGGGTGACAGCTGAATTAATTGTCAGGTTTATTTATCCTCTCAATTTTGGCCTCCTGTAATTACCAAAATGAGTATTTGTCAGGACTCCAGGCAGTGGAGTGGTAATAAATCACTCGCCAATGATGGGGAGTTGGAGCCGTTGTGTGTGAGCGAGAGGAGGTCGGTGTGGGCTTTAGAGAAGTGCAAGTGCTGTCAGAGGAGCTGGTGGGCTGGGGCTCAAACAAACAAACAAAACCCTAAGAATGGCTTTGCAGAAACACTCCTGAAATAAAATCCCTGGATGCAGAGTCCTCCAGCCTGAAGCCACGGTTGTCTGAGCCGTTGGGAGGAGGAATCACCTAACAGGGATGCCAAGGGGCTTGGGGCAGGGCGAGCCTCGGCAGCCCCAGGTGGGATGATGCTGGATGCTGCGGGGATGCAGGTCCCTTCACGTGGTGGCATCAGGGTGTCCAAAACCACTGCTGTGAAACACAGGATGAAGAGGGTGTCTGCCTGTGTACCCTGGACTGAAAACCTGTGGAAGCTGGGTTGAAAGGCCAAGTTTGCTCTGCAAACACACCGTTTTGTGGGTCTTGCTTTCCAGAGCAGTGCTCTAGTGCAAATCAGGCTTTGTCTGGCTCTGTCCTCCCAGCCTTGCTGGCCTCGTACCTGCTGGCACGGCAGTGATGCTGTGCTGGGGAGGGTGTCCGGATCCCACCCGAGGAGGGACCACGTTCTTCACAGCAACACTGGTGTAAGCACCGGCAGGTGAAGCTTGACGCTTGGTGGCCCTTGTGAAAGGAGAACAGGCAGAAACAACCGCCCGCAGCCCTGGGCAGACCGGCCCAGAGGCCAGTTCTGCCACCTGCATCGTGGGGAGAGCATCAGTCACACGTCATTTCGAGGCTGTATTTTTTAGGTGGCCGGTGTGTTTCCCATCATTGGGAATAGTCCAAACATCTCTCGCTCGGAGCCCAACAAAGTGCAGGGCGTTAGCAGTAGTGGTAAGCTCCATCTGGAGAGCTCTCTGCTTTGAAGTCAGGCACCGTTCTAAGCTCTACAGGGCACTTTCACTTAGAAAAAACAGCAGTTGTCAGTGAAGATTGATCTTGGTCCAGAAATTTTTATGTTAGCTTGTCTCTTGCTGCTATAAC
>JAVSBS010010861.1:14803-28732 GCA_033124195.1 Coracias cyanogaster
GTTCTGCAACCCTGTGGCTCTTTTAAATTTGAGAAACAGTTTTGATGGGCCCTGTATTGAGTATTATTATTTCCCAGAGGTACTATTAATAGTTTATGGCCAGACCATCCATCCCTGAGTTTCCATTAAAAGAAAGAGGGTCTAAAGCACTGCAACTTTTTCCCATCAATGACCATCTGCCCTTGCTCCTCAGAGCTCCCCGTGCCTCCCTGTGTATGTCTATCCCTGCAAATGCCAAGGATATGGAATAAGTGAGCCTACTGCCCCTGTGGCACTGCAGGGGGACTCCTTGGTGAAGTGTCTACATCTACCTGATGTCTCCTGACTTCTTCAATCTGTTCGCTAATGTAGAATTAGGTCAGGCATAAGCTATCACAAAAAAAGAAACATGGAGTGTTTGATGTCTACAAATGTATTCACTGTAGCTAACTTAGAAATACATATGCACAAAATCCAAACCAAATATACACCCTAAATATCACCACTAGCAACAACTATTTTGGAATACTTATAGTACTCTCATTATTATTTTAATTAGTCACTTGTGATCTCTTTGATGACTAGATGCATGCTCAGCTCAGAGAAAATTCTGTTGCAGTGTTTGCTGAGGGGATGCCATGGGGTAGGAAACACCGATCATGCTAGCCACGAGGTCTGGCCAGGATAACGTGGTTAATTTGAGTTCTCATTGCTAATCACCACAGCAGCCCCCAGTGCTCCCGAGCACAGGCTGAGGAAACCTTTGGAGGAAGCAGGAGACCTGGGGGGTTGGTCGGAGGTGTCACCCACAGGCATGCAGCCCTGGTCGAGCCAGCCAAAATCAGCTGCTCCCCACGTCGCAGGGCGGCATTGGCAGAAAGCGCTGCCTGTGAGAGAGGGGCACCTTGCGGCTGCTGGGGACTCTTCTTCTGCCTCCACACAGGAAAGAGAGGCTTCGGGAAGAGCAAAAAGCAGAGCAACGCCGTCCAGAAGGTTGCTCTCAAAGACATTACATCCTCATTCAACACATTCCTCAAACTCTCCTTGGAGCAGCTGTCAGCGGGTGCGGCGCGATGGGCCCTGAATCGGCTCCGGTGAGACGTGGACTCTGAAGAGGTTTGGACTCCACTGACTTGGGTGTTAGTTTGCAACAGCCCAGACTTCAGCTCTGCAATCCTGATCCAGCTCTGCCCAGGCTTCAGGAGTATTTGCTGCTGCTGTTTTATCCTGAGCCCTTTCCAGAAAGCGAAGCAGCTGCCAGAGGTCAGACACGAGGAGCCTGGTGGGTGCGTGCCTGAAGATGGGTGCCAGGTCTGGATCTGCATTCCAGCTGGACCAAAGTAGCGCTTCTCCCCATGGGGATGTTAATCCTGGGCCTTGGCTTAGAGCCACGTCCAGCTTTCGCTTTTTTGGAACTGAAAAAGAGTGCCGTTCTGTTCAAGAGAAGAACAAATCCTTACACCCCAACTCTATGCCCCAATGAGAAGTCACAACCAGTTCAAGTACTGCTGGCTCCTTAGCAGTGAAACCCATCTGACCTTACCCAGCTGGACCCATTTTTAAGCTAAGAGTGCCCGTGGGCTGCCAGAGCATCATGCTCCCCTTCAGACCAGCAACAACCCCTGAACTGGAGCAGCCTCCTTCATCCACTGGTGAAGGAGAAACCAAACAGCAGAGGTTGGAAACCAAATAGCAGAGGTTGCTCTTGGGTCTCTTTGTGGGGGAGGGCAGCCTTTTTATTAGGTCCAGATGTTACTTTCTGCCCCGGGCCATGCTGGGAAGTAAAGCAAAGTGTGTTAATGTTGGCTGGAATGGCCTCTTTGGAAACAGCCTTGAAAGGGTTTCTCCTGCGCCCCTGTTTCCTGGGGGCCTGGGGGAGATGGGCCAGCACAAGGAAGCACAGGCACGGGTGAGGGGCCGCCTGGCTGCTGAGCAGCCCTTTTGCCTTTGCTCTCCAAAAACCTCCAACAGTGAGTATGGCTTTAGCCAGCCACCTGCCTCTCCAGGGCTCTTGGCTACCTGCTGTCCCCAACTTGGTGGCCACTGTCCCCAAGCTGATGGCAGTGGTGGGGTGAGTTGACCCCATCGCTGAGTTGGTGGCTTCCTTTGGGACTGATTTCCTGTTGGGTTTCATATGGAGATGTGGAGATGAAGGAAGACTCTGTGTGAGGGGTAAGGCTGCTCTCCAGATGTTCTGTTTCACCATTAAGCAGTGTTTAAATATATGTATGATTTTTTTTCCCCCCTTATAGAGGAGAGACCTTTGGAGAGGTGAGTGGCTGGGGAGGGTCTGGGTGGGAGAGAGTGTCAGGACCTTCCCTCAGACCAGCCTTTCCTCCACAAATGAGGCTTTTCCAGGGAGTGCTGAGCTGGGCGCTTTGCAGCAGTTCCGCTGGGCTCAGCACAGCGTAGCGTGGCCAGCTAATGGAGCTGGGCTGCAGCCGGTCCCCATGAGCCCGTGCCAAGCCTGGAGGCCTTCAAAACATGTGGCTCATTAACAGTGTGCTTCAGCCATGGCTGGGGCTTGTGCAGAAGGCTGGCGCTGCCAGAACATTTACAAGTCCAGGAGGACTCAGAGAGGGCCCAAGCTGCAGAGTTGAAGGGCAGACCCGGAGGCAGAGCAGTGCCGCGCTCAGCAAAGTACCCCAAGTGCTGCTCTCCTGTTCCCTGCTCTGCTCCATCTCCACTTCGCTTCGATAACAAGCTCAGGCTAGAGCTGTAAGGATGCTCAGCTCCTCTCCCAGATACTAGTTCGGGATCTGCATGACTCTGGGTGCTATCTTCTCTGGTTCAATCTGTGTTCCAGGGTAAAGGCCATGCTCAACCAAGGATGCTCAAAGATGCCTCAGATGCTGCATATCCCATAATACCTCACTAGAAGCTGGACCTCAAGCTAAAACCCTGTCTCTGCACCTCCAAGGCCATCCTACTTGGTCACAGCAGGTCAGTAGGTCCATAACATGATGTGCATCATCACTTAATCAGCCACCAATGCTGGGGATGCCCGTGCTTAAACCATCCCCTGTGTTGGGCAGCTGAGCCGAGCTCTTCAGAGCTAAAATGAATGTCCTGGAAGTGCCAGCGCTAGGAAAAAACCCCATCGGAAGCACAGCAAAAGCCCATCTGTGAGTGGAAGCGGTCAAGGAAGGATACAAAGGCTTTTATTTCCTGAGGCATCTGTCAGCAAGACAAACGTGGGTGTTTTTTTTTAAATTTGCTGCGTTTTTCTAGCTGTCTGCCCACACAAGCACCAAGTGGACTTTCACTAGCATAAAGTGAGGTTGTTGGCTTATGTTCTCTGCAAGCCAACGCTGGAGGACTCGGTTGGATCACTGTCTATTATCAGTAAGCGGGGCACATTTGAAGGAAACGGGCAGATTTCAACACTGCAGCTATAACTAGTTTATTGCCGGTGTGCTTCTCTCCTGCCCTTATTATTTATGTTGAAAATGATAAATGAGGGATTGATGGTTCTAGCTGGTTTATGAATAATCAGGTTATTTCACTGTAAAGCCCCAGGGGAAGGTAGTGTTTCTACAATCCTGCATCAAAGAGAACGCACTCGTGTGTGTGTGTCTGTGTGTGCGTGCGTTGCTCATTCCTCTGCTGCTCTGCACTCGGTGGCTTTGCAGTGTCCCTCCGCAAGCGTGCGTATCCCCACAGCACATCCCAGTTGCCAACACGGGTTTCCCAGTCCATGCAGCGCGTTGGCAGCCTCACGCACAGGGCATTTGGAGCAGTTTGCTCTCTAGTACAGGAGGTGATGGGTGTCTTGGTGGCCCAAGATGGAAGGCTGCACGGCCAGGGTGCGAGCCGGGTGCTCCAGGGAGGTGTACGGAGGGCCCTGACTGCAGCGGTCAGCTTGGAAGAATCTCCGGTTGCATTTGTATTTCAAGGAGTTGCAAAGAGCTGCTGGTCTCAGGATTTGCGTGTGAGACAGGAAGAGTCCCAGGGTGATGATTTGAATGTTGGTGTATATAGAAATGTCTCGTCGCTGGGCTCAGAACAGGCTCAGGAAGGGAATCTGGAGGTGGTTTGCTGGAGAGGAGGATATTTTTATGCTAGAAATGTGCTGTCCGCCTGTTTGCAGGGTAGGAACGATAAGACGAGAATCAAAGGCTTGGCAGGATGAGTGTTTTCAGCCGTGTAGATGCGAACTCCCTGTCTGTCTTGGACTCCAAGGCGTTGAACTGTTTATATCCACTATCATTATTAGAAGCAGAAAATAGAGCTCATAAAACTCCCTCCTTACGCCCCAAAAAAGCTATTCCAAGACCCTTTATCCTACTCAAAAACAAACCGTTCCTGCATTAATTCCCCACTGTGGCTGGGCGCATTGCCAGGGGAAGGGGATGGAGCTCTGGCAGAGGCTGTGCAGCCCTGGGGCAGGTCCTTACTCCTCTCCTGCATAACCAAACCAGGGGATTTAGAAACAGGCAGGAGAGCTGGGGATGGTTAACTTGGTGGCCAACCCACGTAGGCAAGCCACAAGGTGACTGCAGAGGTTGCATCTGGAGTGGGAATCGCTCCACCAAGCAATGGGCTGCAAATCAGCACTAGATACTCTTCTTACCATGGCTGGGCAGACACTGCAGAGAGCAGCTGGAAATGCCAACCAGGGAAGCCACCATCCCACCACCAGACCAAGCATCCAGAGGCCCATGCAGCCACCCTGGAGTCTCAGCTGCTGAAGCTAAGGTGCTAAGGCACTGAACCTGCATCACAGGACAAGAGAAGGTCACAGACCTGCATCTAGAGCATCTCAGGTGGGTTCAGTCATGCTGGGATGGCTGCTCTGGGAGGTAGTTGTGGAGCTGTAGGCTCAGCTGCTCTGGGGAGAGAGGGACCTCGAGGCACATCTGCTGTGACATACTCTCATCCCACATCTGTTCCCCACAGAGGTGGACTAAGTGACAGTTCAGCATCCTATGCCAGAAGAGACACAGTTCGTGCAGATGGCCATGATATGCATCAGTCCAGGATGGCTGGTGTTTCCCTCACGTGGGCACAGATTTGACATTTTTGAGGACAATACAACTTCCCTGCTTCTTAGCATTGCCTACATCTTCTGAAGACACAGCAGGTCCAGGCTGTGACATTGCCATCTGCTGAGCATAAAGAGCAGAGACCAAGCCCAAGGTCTTCCATGTGGTATTTCCAAGCTGATAGTTTGGCAGCAGAGGGAAGTTTTTACTGCTCCAGGATCAGGTAAGGTTCTTTCTCTGGCAAGTCCCTTCATTGTTTGTTGACTGTACATAGCTGTGGAATGAAATTGGATGAAGTTTTGATGACGGCATCTGTTGTTCCCTTACAGCTCTGCTGTGTTGAGTGGAACAGGGATCCCAGCATGTGGTGTTTTATTATTATTTAATTTGTAGCTGCCTATTATCAGCAGTTTCTTTTAGGTGAGGCTTTTGGCATTTTACACTCAGCATTCTTGCTGTCTGTAAAACCAGCCTAAACCTTTCCTTCTGTTCATAAAGACGTCTAGTCTAAATTCTAAGTCCATCCATTATAACTTCAGCACCTTGTAATCCTTCAGAGATATGTGCAATTACTCTCTGAATTATCCCAGGAGCAAAACTAATACCAAGCATCATCTGCTTAAATTTACAACATCCAAATGGCACAGTAAAAGCCACTAGCTTAGGGGTTAGCTCATCTGAGCACACTTGCCAAAACACATATCCTGCATCTAATACTGCTTTTGCTGCCGAGGATTTAGCTGCCACCTCAGGAATCTTCATTGGACAGTGTTCACGTTTTATGGTTTTATTTAAATAACAGGAGTGGACGCACGTATCCTTCAGCTGGCATTTGGGTTTCGACCACTGAACTCGCCCAGTCTGTACATCCCCTGCTTCTCCACATTGGTGTGTTTCCTCAGGTGCTTGCACATGAGCACATCTCCCATCCTTCATCCTAGGAGTGGTTCAGCCATGATTTGTGTCAAAAAGCCTGGGATGAGGACATGGGCACTTCCCATGCACCTGCAGCAAGCCCCTTGCGTAACATGGCTTTCCTTCTCCTTCTCCATTCCTTAGAGTTTAACAGCCATTTTCGTCCAAGCCTATTGACTTCATCCCTGTAAAGCGAATATGATTTTTCCATAAAGATTAGTGTCAGATTCTCCCTGAAGACATCTTAGGTCTTGGAATACAGCTGAGCGCTGTCCTAATAGCTGGCTGGTGAGCCTGAGGCCTTTACAACAATGGCTTTAAAACGCACCTCACGGCTAGGCAGGGTTTTAGCCCTGACGCAACCCATCTGCCTGTGTCATTTGGAAAGCCAGGACATAGCAGGGGTCCTGATACTATACTAGGATGTGGATACCTGGATATGAAATAAGCATTATGTCAGTTCTTCCTGCCCTTGAAGGCCATGGAAAAGCTGGGAGAGGAATTACCTGGATTGAACACCTGGGTTCATAGCTGGGTAGAACAAGATGGAGCAGGAGGAAGGAAATGTAGAGTGAAGAAACGATAAAACTGCTGACCAGTGAAACCTTGAAAAGTAAACCTGGCTCTGCAGGAAGCATGAGTTTTGTGCCCTCTGCTATTTCAGCTTTCCTTGGGCATAGGTGACAGTATCACAGCACTGACTGACTGAGACCACAGCCTCCCGACCATGGGGAGCTGGGCTGAAACCCACGGGTGAGGGAGGAAGACACCAAAAATATTCCCTCTGGCTGGGAAAGGGGCATTAGGCACCAAGTAGATGGATAAGGAAGAGGAAGGAAACTCCAAATACATCAGCATGACAGTTTGAGCCTTTTATTATGATATATAAATTTTGTCTTCTTAAATTACTCTCTATGAGTTGAACAGAAAGGGATTATTGTGGAGGGGGGAATATACAAAAATAAAAGGATATTGTGAACTACTGCACCACCACATATACAACAGTAAAGTACTTTACAAGTACTTAGAGAATCAGACTTACAAAAATAAAAATATGACACATCCTTATGCATTCCCACCAGTTATATGTTCTCTTCTTCCTTCTCTAACCTTCAAACACCTTTCAACCCCATCTTCAGGTCACGACTCACATGGTAGGATACTTTGCTCATTTTGATGGCCATCATAGTATCTGAAAAAGAACAAGTGCCTCCCAGGAGTTGTAAAATACAACAGTAATAGAAGAGCTGTTCAGAACAGATCCATTTCTGAGTGATGGGGTGATCCTCAGGGAGCAGAGTTAATCTGGTAGTAGTAGAGCTCTGAATATCCCACAAGATCCACTGCTCCCTATGAAGCGTCCCCCCATCTCCACAGCTCTGTGCACGTGTGCTCAAGACACACAGTTCCCCGCGAGCCTGGGACACGCTGATGCCCAAGACTTCAGTGGGACTGCATGACTGTGACAGAGCTCTGATTTTGTTTCAGCTCTAAAGAAGGCAAGGATGCACTTCCCTATGGAAAAAAGGCAGGTTAAAACCATGATGGCTAAATATCCTAGCTCACAGGGTTCACACACAGAACCATCCGCCTCTAGCTCAGATTTCCTCAGCCTTTAGTCTTCGGTTTGCTTTATAAAGTCTTTTGCTCATTAGCTTTCTAGTGACCTTTCCCATTTTTTTTCAGACACACTCAACATAAATAGTAAACAGCATTCGCTTCTCTGACCAGCAGCTCACTCAAACACTGCTATCAACACCCAAACCTCATTTCATCATTCCCAGAACGTATGCACCTAGGGTGCGAATCTGTATTTCACATTGAGAAAAGTAGAGCTGGCTTAGGAAAAAAAGAAAAAAACAAAATAGAGACAAAAGAAGCAGTAAACTGTTTTGGTCAAAGTTGGTCTCTGCAGTTTGTGCAAAGTATTCCGCAGATTGTGGAAGTTCAGTATGTAGTCAGGATTCCCTCTTTTTGGCCCCAAATGCAATGACAGCAATGCAGGCAGACCAGACACAACCGTGCCCTGTGGCATTCGGGGGCAAAACAATCACAGGAATGAAGGGGATGAAGGCAAACCCCGAACCTTTGAGACCGTGACTTTCCATACTGAAAAAAACAATCTTCCACCCACAAAAAACAGATGCCTTCTGGGAAAGCTTCTGGTCTCAAAAATAACTAATGCTGCAAAGTAATTCCTAAAGGCAGAGTGTGACTTCACCTCTCAGGCTTACAGGGCTGTGGGCAACAGGCATTGTTAGGATCCTGGGGAGAAATTGTGTATCCACAGACCCAGCTGCTCAAGGAAACTCACCTTTCTAAGCAGCACTTCCATGGTCTAACTTCATCATTTGTATCTGTGAGAAAATACACATGAACAAAGATCTGTTGGTTGAGATGAATAATGCTCCATTTAAAATAAAAACACCTCCCTAGTGGGACTAATTGTTCCTTTTAGATGTACAAACCTACTCCAGGTAAGGCACTTCTTGGCTGCTCAGAGCCATTCTTCATTAGCAACAACCCCACAAAATACAGTTTCTGGTGTTCAAACAGAACAAGTCATCAATTTTCCTAGTCATGAGCAAGATGAACTTTGGCTCTTCTACCACCCCATAACCCGTCCACAGGGAAATGAGCAACAGGAACAGAGGGTGGGTGGGCAGGGTGGGATCTGCGCCCAGGCAAGGGCGAAGATCTGACCCTCTGTGGTTTTCTTGTCCTCAGGAAAAACAAAGTCCTTTTCCAATGCCAGCTTTCACTGAGAAGAAAAGCAGCTTGTGACGGGCCCATGGGAGATACCATGTACGAAGGTAATTTTTTCAAGTTTCTATAGCTCTCAGGCATTTGGCAAGGTCACTGTTTGGATGTGGTCCAGGGTGGTGGCCCACCATGGCCTGTCCATGGCTGTGCAGCTCCAAGTGTGTTCAGCGGCCTAGAAACCCCAGCTGCTCGCTACCTTTTTTTTTTCCTGACATGGCAAAACCAGCAAAGCTGCTTAAGCTCAAAGGAGCAAGAGCATGTTAGGTCATTTCTAGTCTATTTGCAGAGAAAACAAAGCACAAAGCTTCAAAGCGGCCTGGCCTGGACATGTGGGGACCCTACAGTGCCAAGGATGCAGCCCTGCATGGCACCCTCCCGGGGGTCACATCCACCTGTGAGGCTTTGCCTCAGCAGCCCCTGGCCCTGGGTGGTGAAAGGCCAGGCTGTGGTTCAGGTCTCTCCACTGGATTTGTATTTGCACGCTAGTTTTTTTGGCTTTCTTTGAATTCTTTTTTTTTCTCCTCTTGTGGCCAATGTTAAGGAAGCAGAACTAACAGTGGACAAACCAGGCAGAAGCCTGCAGCTGGCTACGATAAAAGGTTTTCTGGGGAAAGCCTGTCCAGCTCAAAGATCAGTGTGATCGGAAACTGCAGCTTTGTGCTTGGAGCAGGGAACTAATCCAGCTGTTAACAGGAGAAAAGCCCCATGTATGGTCAGAATAGGGAGTCTCTGGCATCCCTCTGGCTTGGAGGCCAGCCTATCTCCATGCTTGCTCAGTGAGGTGCCTGCAGTCTAATCTTCCATCATGCAGGGATCTCCTGGGTGTGGGTACCAGCCCTGCTTTTGAACCTGGATTACCCTGTCGCTCAATTTGTTGCTACAGCCGCTCAGGCCCATGGCAAGAGCCCTCCAGAGTCTTCACACCACACCCAGGCAGGCAGATGAGTATTTCCACTGGTGACAAGGCTCCTCACCAGCACTTGGTGGAACAGGACAGACCGCACGATGAGCCAGCAAGTAAGTGCATCACCAGCTTGCCTTGCACTGGGATCACCTTCATCCTCGCTTCAACTCCCTGCTGCCAAGATAACCCGGCAGCCCTCAGCTTGGCTGGAGCTCTGGGGGGAAGGGTTGCTTCAGGCATAATAGTCCCTTTGGAGGCAGATGTTGTTTTTCCAGGCTTTGATGCTGACAGTCAGTGACAGCAAAATCTGACCAATAACAAATATAATCCTTGTTTCTGTGTTGCCGAAAAGAATTCAACAGTAGGTGGAAGCCTTGGAAATCCTTTGAGAGATTTCTCCCTACCAAGTCCCAACACCAGAGAGAGAGGCAGAGTTCATCACTGCCATAGCTCACACCTTTCAGGGCTAATGATGCTTCCGCTGTCAGGATTTAGTCGGTATATAAAGACCTCTGGTTGAAAAATTGTGCTTCATTTTAAACAAGAGAACTCTGTTTCATAAAGGTCACAGTTCTGGTCACAGTCACCAATTGCCTTTTGAAACTGATGAAAAAAAAATCTTTATAAGTCACTATGTAATTTTATTGTTTTTTTAAGTTTTTCAGATATGTTTTTTTTTTTTAAATCTCTGTGGGTTTGTGCGTCAGCTGTTCTGGGCAATCAGCTACATCTTGTTGACATTGTTAATAAGTTTTTCTGACTTGGCTGCTCAGTTGTGTTCTGTTCTGAAATAACTCGATCAGACTTGCAGCAAGTCAGGAACAAAACGGAAAGTTTAGAAGAGGGAAAGCTGGAAATTAATTTCCAGAGCCGTGTGGTTATTTTCTAAGTCTGGGCTCTTCTGAGCAGCATGCAAAAATTCTTGGTAAGGTTTTTGGAGACAATTCCATGCCATTTTCAAAGGTTACATGTTTGTGGGAATCCAGGCTCTTGCAGACTTTCAGCGAGCTCCCAACATGAAGAGCTACTGGGAGCTGTGATTCATGAGTGGGGAATGGTTTACCTTAGGATGGCTGTACCAACTCCTGCTCTCTCAGTGGGTTTTGATCCTTTTGCAGGGACAGCTCAGCTGTTTGTGAAGTACCTGTTGAATTGCTACAGTCTGGCTGATTAAGGAAAACCTGGATGGATTTGGGCTCTTCAGTCCTTCAAGCCCTACACTGAGAAAGCTGCTCCTGCCACAGGTATGGACACTATTGAGAGAGTGAGCGCCCTTGCTCATGAGTTAACCCCACGCTGGCTTCTCTGAAGCTAGACCGCGTACTACATAAAGATTCCTGCGATGTAGGTGTTGGAGACAGAGAACAGCATGGCACGCTTGGACTGACAGTGCTTTTGGAAAAGGGCCCCGGGCTCCAAATCACTGGGATGCTTTTAGAAAACAGCCCCTCAACTATTCCTCAGTCTCCCCTGCACGCACTTGCTGGGCTCACAGAAGAGGTGGCCGTGCATTGGAGTAAGCCTTTCTCCCATCTCCTGGTTGTGTTGGGCATCTAGCTGCTAGCGAGAGCACCGTGTGCCTGTTTTCTCCCTCTTTTTCTTGGTGACAGTCCCCACTCCTCCCAGTAAGCTAGGTCTGATGTTACTGCAGTGGTGTAATATTGCAGCTATCACCCAGATGAGCAGTTGGAGCAAGCTGTGATGCATCAATACAAACAACCACCTTCTCTGCATTTAAACTCTAAGAGCCCTGGCTTAGTGTAGGCTGGGCAGACTAGATGCTGACTCTGCAGTCAGTCTTCCCTTTGCAGAGATTAAAATAGCTCTGAAGGTTACAGCGAGTCTCACCTATGTGCTAGACGAGACCTACAGAGCTCACAAGGCAGCGCTCTGCTATGGGCAATAGGGTCCTTTGTCATCTTGATTTCATCTAAACACAAGTCAAAAATAGATATGCTTGGAAAAAAAAAAAACAAACAAAAATAAAATCCAGATCATGAATGTCAGGAACGTCGCAAAATACAAGCCAGCCTCTCACTGATCAAAACCATCCCATGCCCTGCAAGCCTCCTCCCAGCCAGTTCAGCCTCACCCAAGACGACATGTTCTCCAGCCATTAATACTCAGCCGCCATCAAAGAAGGCCCAGCCGGAGACCCAGCAAAGGCCACAGCCTCCTCGAGGTCACAAGGTTGCCAGTGGCAGGGGCCGATCAGAGCGTCTCGCTGTACATGACGCACGGGCTGGTTTCCTCGCAGAGTTCCAGCTGCACACTGGAAGCAAACCAACGCTTGGCACAACCCAAGCTGTAGTTGAGGGTGGTCCGGTAAATGTTCTTGGCACGCTTAGGAAAAATGATGGTCGTGCTCTGAAACCTCAGTGGCTTCTGGCGGGGCTCAAAGATCAGCTGGGACTTGTAGTTCCGCCAGGTGCAATTGGGAGCAGCAATGACTGTCTCACTGTAGGTGGTGACGGTGGGGATGGGGCCATAGAAGATGTCATCCCGATAATGCTTCTCGGAGTCGTACTTCACCTCGGAATTGCACCTACAGAGGGACAGCAAGGTATCAGGAACACAGTCTAGGCAGCAAAGGAGAGAAGACAGGACTCTTCTCTAACCCTTTGGACCTGGCAACATTTGTGATCTCTTACTGCGCAGAAACTGGGGCAGCTGCCAAACCTACAACCTAAAGCAGAGGGGAAGAGGGCTCCTTCCTGCTAGTGAATCTTGGTGGAACACAACCTTGCTGTGTCTTTTTTGATTTATATTGCCTTGCCATCAGAGCACAAAGAGATCCAATGCCAAATCAGAGTGCTGGGAGATGAGGGGTGAGGTTGCTTGTTGGGGCCTACAGAAAATCCAAGCAGTGGTCAAACAGCACTTAAAGCAAAGAGATGCTGTGGGCTATGGCTGGCCAACATCCAAGCCATTGGTCTCAAAGGAAGTGGCCATGTTAACAGCCATCAGATGAAGCACCCACAAAACATGGGATGTCACTGCCATGCCTGTTTTCTGTAGGCACCCAGAAGGGATGTATGGACACCAGGCCACCTAAAGGGCTATTCCTAGAATCCCTGGCCACATGGAGCAGCAGGACTTTCACTTGTCCTCCCCTCTCCCCAAATGCTCCTCTGGCAACCATCAGCCAAGGAATGTGCAGCTCCACGTAGAAAAGATTAAAAGCTGGGTGTGTGCTTGTCATTACCTCCACCCGGAGGGGGCTGACTGATGGTGCACTGCGAGTAATCTGAGCCGCTGTAATGTATTTCGCACAGCTAGGGTGTAAGCAAGTCATTCAGCACACATAAAACAAGACTTCGATGTAATCACCATAAAAACAGGCCTGCCGGCAGTTCCTCAGCAAGCAGAGATTTACTGGGGTGTATTTCCAGAGAGACGTTTGCATAGGTTGAGGGGGGTGGGAACTGGGTTTACAGTCCTGCCACCATCCCTGCCCCAAGCTATGTGTAACTGCTCCATGTTGTTTGTGGAGTACATTCCACACCAGCAAAAGAGTGAAAGAAGAGCAGAGACACACATTTATCCATGGCCCCAGCCCCACAGGAGGTCCATCACTGGCTTGAGAGACCATCTCCTCATGAGGAGAAGCTCATTCTGTCTCCATGGGCTGGTCTAATGTTGGTTTCTTTGCTGCAAGGGCTAACAAAAACAGGTGCCAGTTACAAGGGTGTTGCTTCTTCTGAGGATACAAGTCAGCAGGGAACAGGATGAAGACCATCAGGTCACTTAGTGGAGGCCACGAAGCCTACAGATGGTAATGGTTTTCTCTCAAACTTTCAATTTCAGCTGGCCTTGGAATGAAAGCCACCCTCTCTTACAACCTCCATCCAGTTGCCATCTCCCCTCCACCTCTGCTGCTGTCAGTGTCTTTAACTCAGGCATTACTCTCCCACCTGTCCTTCCCTTCCCATCCAGATAACCATCACTCCTATTTATAAACACATTTTAATTTTTTGCAGAAGGAAAAACACCGAGAAAAAGACAGAAATCCCACCTACCCACCCAATCCCATCCGTACCTGATTTCCTGCACGGGCTCAGGGCTGACTTCAATGCTTTCTCCAAAGAACACAGGGTACATTCGAGGCCTCATCTCCGGCACGGATGGGTTCAGGAGCAGGTAAGGCATCTGCAGGGAAGAGCACAGTAAGCATTGGGACACAACAGATGAGGTTGGCACAATTCATAATGAGCTGTGGCTGGGAGCTGAGCAGCCAGCAGCAGCATGTTTAGTGCTGGCTGGAGACACCAGCGCCTCCAACCTTGCTGAACTCCATGCCCTCAGAGACCCGTGGGAGATGCTGCAGGTGGCAAGCTCTTTGGCAATGAGAACAGTGAGTGTGGCAGCATCAGGACCAACTTT
>JAVSBS010010861.1:28832-39182 GCA_033124195.1 Coracias cyanogaster
CCTCTGCTTTTTCACGTTGCTGCTATTTCGGTCTGCTAGCCCCAGTTTGGCCTCCAATTTTTCTTTTGGCTCCTCTTGTGGACTCCTACCCCGGTTTTGGTCTTTCATTTTTCTCTTCGCTCCTTTCTCTGTCTTCTACCACTCTTTTCGCCACCAGCTTCTTCTCCTTGCTCCTCTTTGAGTCTCCTGCCCCTCTTTTAGCCTCCACTTCTTCTCTTTGCTCCTCCTTTAGTCTACTATTCCTTCTTTGGACTCCACCTTTTCTTCTTGGTCTCCTGTCCCCCTCCTTGGTCTCCTGCTTGCCTCCTTGATGTCCTGCCCCCCGCGCTGGCCTGCTGCCCCCCGCGCTGGCCTGCTGCCCCCCGCGCTGGCCTGCTGCCCCCCGCGCTGGCCTCCTGCCCCCCGCGCTGGCCTGCTGCCCCCCGCGCTGGCCTCCTGCCCCCCGCGCTGGCCTCCATCCCATCTCCACCTTCCCCTGCCCAGCACATCACCCAGGTAAGTGACTCTGCCCAGATCTCTGGCACTCCATGCTCCAGTATCTGTTCACTGAAATTTAGCCTCTTCCTTTCATGTTTCTCACAGGAATTGCAATTCTGGGGTTTTTCTTTAGCCTTGATGTTGCCTTCACTGTTATGAATTAACAAGTCTTACAAAGACTCAAAGTGCACTAGCATGGAGAAGTGCTCCAAGTCTGATACAATACAGAGATATGGCCTCAGTCTGCTGACTTAAAGGGTGTAGGTCTACTTAAGTGAGATATGTATATAGATATTTGTATATAAATGCTGAAAATAATGTATCCTTTGCAATGATGCAGCGGGGGAAGTAGTAGACTTGCTGTTGCTCAAGTGTCCATGTAAAAACAGCTGTCATGCTCCAAGGGACGTTCTAATTAACCATGCACAACTGAGCATAGGGTTGAGACACCGGGGCACCTTGTGGCCTCTGCAATGCAGGAAACCAGTTTCAAGCCAAGACTTTATAATGACTGGAGCCGCTCCGGCTCCTGACACTGAAAACTGGATTTTTAAGCCTAACACCCTGAAGTTACTTACTCTGACAGATTGTCACAGTCCAGCCTAGGTTCCTCTGCCCACAAGAAAAATGAGTAATCTCACTCATCTATACTGCAGTGCTCTTAAACATCAGCTCCCACATACAGGGATCCTGTATCTGGTGTCTGGATCAAGACCAGGAGCTAATTAAGCCTAATCCTGCCCCCCTGGAAAATGTCATTGCAGGTTTTGATCCCTGACACCACTTTTCTGTTGGCAGCAATTTATGATACACAGGGACACAGGATCCCTTTAAAGGAGATGGCTGGCAGCCCCTGTGCAGGGTTGAAAGGTCTCTAGATGGCTGAAAAGCTCATGGAGTTTCTTCACTTTCCACCATACACAGGCTGCATGTGCTAAAATCACAGCCATGTCATCAGCATAAGTCAGTAAGATCATCTCAGCACCCACAGAATCTACTGATGATAGCTCAGGCTAGAGCTCTTGTATTGGCTCTCTCTTCCCATGCCACTCCTTCCCACCTTCCCCAGCATCTTCTGGTTGGGTTCTACACGAGGGAGCACTGGAGCTGATTCCTACTGGAATCAGATGGTTGCAGTAGGTTCCTACCAGCAGTGCTGGGTAAGAGGTACTGCAGCTTGTGCCCTACCCTGTACAACGTGCAGGTCCCCAGATGCTTGCCAGGTTATCCCTCCAGCTGCTGTTAACTGGCAAAGCTCTGTTGAGTCCACCCAACAGCATCAGCTCCCACTAGCTAAGGTCTGGTTTTCCTCTGTGGCTTGGACTTTCTGCTTTAGACTAAGGCAAAAAATGTCATTGCTTCATCAGAATTCACCAAGCTCTTCAACTCTGCATCCCAAAGCCACAAAGCTGTTTACTCTTTCTATACCGAAATACCCCTGCACTATGCTACTGTGTTAAACTGTGAAGTAAAATGGTCAGCCTCTATTTCTGATTGAATATTTCTGTTCCATTGTCAAAAAAGGACAGTATTTGCATAGGTATGGGGGGGAAAAAGAGAAAAAGTGATGTTCATCCTCAGTACCAAACACTGGCCAAAAGGCAAAGTTCATTCCTGGATTGCTTTCAGCACTCTTGACAGGGGAGGGCAAGGGCAGCCTTTCTGGTCGTAAATAAAGCTCTTTGCTTCTGAAATGTGAATTGTTTAGATCAAACAAGCCTTAGTTCACAAGGGTGCAGATCTCCAGCTTTTAGCAGTCTGCACATGGCCAGATCTTTCTAAAGACGTCTTGTACACGAGCAGAGGTTCATTTGGGTGCAGGAGTCAAACACCATGTGCACATGCATTCCTGGGCTCTGTGAGCAGCAGGCAAGCTGGTCTTTTGGGTGTTCACCTGCAAAGAGCTGCAGATTGCTTCAACCGGGGAACAAAGACAAGCTGGGGATACGTATGCCTCCCTCAGGAGACTGTTTCCTTTCTCTTTACACCCCTGTGGCCATACCTGGCCTTGGCAAAACTCCAGCTGAGAACCTCTCTTTTTACACTGTGCCCACTTAAGGAGAGGTCTTGGGAAGCCTTTGCATGCTCCCCTCGGATGGGGAGGGCCAATAGTTCTCTCTGAGAATAAGCAGCAAGTTGGTGGTTTGCTGTTTCCCCTAACAGGTAAAATAAGTCACAGGGACCAAAGACAGTTTCATGCTCTGGTACCAACCACCAAAAAAGTGGAGAGGCAGAACGGAATTGGGAAGGCTCCTCTGTCTCAGCTTCTAACCAACCAATGTTTACAGGCCATGCCACCAAAACCAACTGTAAACGTAGATAACCAGGCAAAAAAGCTTGGAAGCACTGATTGGAGCCGCACAGGCACCCCAACATGGTCTTACTGTGAGCTTAGCCTAGGGAAGTATCTTTTTGACTTCTACTGGCCAGGGACAAGAGAAGACTGGGTCAAACAGTTGTGAATTAAGTTGCTTTTCAGATGCAGACAGGCTTGCTAGAATGGCAAATAACAGATTAGGATGGAAGGTAACCGTGAGCTGCTTCGCTAGGTTAAATCAGGAGAAAGCCAAATCTCCAACAGCTCTGCAAAGGGCGTCTGTAAAGTGCAATTTTAAAGAAGCCCTTTCAAAGCTTCCAGGCAAACAAACCTTCACACTTCTTGCTAACATATGCTGACACTAAGCGTGCTCTAAACATCCCTAGAGATGAGGATGCAGGAGGCGAGGTCCTTCCTGTGGCTTAGCAGGAACATTGCTGGGGCATCTGGCCCCCAGCATTAGTCCTGGAACAGGCTTCAGAGCTGCCGTGTGCCGGGGGTGCTGCTCAGTCAGAGCGAGGACACAGAGGCAAACACTGTCTGCTCAAATCACGAGTCCCACAGCAGGGAACAGGGAGCGCGAACACGCTGCAGAAACAGTACCAGGGTGCACGGAGGAACGGAGGTTCATGCGTGACTGAAACCAATCAGAGACAAAAAGTTGCCACTGAATTTGGTGAGAGCAGGATTGAGTCTTCTCCAGGTTAGTTCTGGGTGGAGGGGTGATGAGACTATTTCCATTGTGAGTTATAGTTTACCTTGGGTGACAAAAGGCATTTCATATGCTGTAAAAGAGCATCAACTTCAGGCCTGCAGGCTTGGCTTGATGAATTTAGAAAACCTGGACAATTGCGGACCGTGGCAAGGCAAAGCCAGTGACTTCTATCACCCGTCAGAGATCATTACAGATTCACACTCCTCTACACGAGCAGTACCGTGAGCTGCTGCAGGTCAGAAACCTTGAGGTCACCTGGAAGTCTGCGCATGGAAGATGTAAATAACTTATAAAGCACAGTCTAAAAATAGAGCTCATCACTAAGATCCTGCTGTCTGCTCACCAAACAAGCAACTGAACTTCTTGCACAAAGAGGTCACTGAGCAGTAAGCAGGGGCGTTACACAGCAGCAACTGAAAGGCACTTCAGATATTTTGTTTCACCCCCAGTGATGTTCTGAAATATCTGCTCCTGCGTCTCACCTGGCATTGGGAAGCAAAGAACAGATGATATGAGCTTTCCAAAAGATTTGTCTTTGGGGCTGAAATGTTACATGCTTGGCACGTGTCAAAGTTGGCTCTTTGGCAAGAGTTTGACACTGGCTCCTTCCAATCTGTTTTAAGGTAAAAACAAAAGTGTTCTGCCTGTCAGAAAAAATACTGACTCACTTCTTTTCCCTTCTGCACAGGAATGGTTGAAAGAAGAGGAACACCAGACTGCTGAGCTCCCTTGAGAGAATGATGCTCCTTGGCTCATTTCTAGCAATCACTCAGTGATCTCCGGACATATCACATAGAAGGTGAGTTTCTTTATTGCCTTGCATGACAGGGGGGCTGGCAGGAGCAGAGCTTGTTGCACACTACTGGGGGGTCACTGATGGTGAAGAGGAGAAACCTACATGCCTTTAGACCAGGCTGTCCACAAGTGGTCCACAGTTGAGGTCTATCTACCCAAAGACAAGCCCTAGCGTTGCTGTGCTGGAAGGCTATAGCTGGGACCTGATTCATCTGTCCCCAGTAACTGGAGCTGTGCTGCTGCTTGTCAGATGCAGCTCTGCAAAAGCCACCAAAACCCCATAATCTTTATGCAGGGAGAGAAGGAGTCTGGTAGACCATGAAGGTTGAGGAGGCAAAAGAGAAGATACTGGAGAGATCAAATAGCGAGCCCCACACTTACACGTTATGCCCTCAAAACAGAGCCAAGGTGAGAATTCAGCAGTAAATGTGCTATCGTTTTTATTTCCTTTTTGCGGTACATAATTTGTTTCAACCAGCAAAGAGTTACAGGATTATTAAAAAGTTGAAGTGCTTTCTTGTTTGGCTGCATTTTTCCCTCTGTCTTAACTCTGATGCCTTTCAGGCATGTAACAGCCTGGGCAGCTAAACTCTGCTTTTTTCAAGTAGCACACAGATAAACACAGATAAAACTGGTTGCTGGATGGAATCCAACCTGCAGCTAACCAACAGCACTTCCTTTATGGTAGTGTCGGTGTTATGGGGGGGCTCTTGGTTTAGGACAGATGCATGTCCTTCAGCTCCACATCATTGCTCTGTACCTGCCACAGGTGACTGGTTCCTGGGGATGTTTAGATCGCAGAGTTCAGAACAGCAGCAAAAATAATACAGTGGGTAGACTAATGCTATTTTACCCCTAATAATTATGGAGAGTCGGTGGGCTCTGGTAAGGTACTTTGCATTTGGGGTAACTCACATGAATGGAAGCAGATTTATGGAATAGTAAACAAAGATGAAGGAAAAAAGTGCCATGAAACTGGCCTGAAATATACCGACTGTTCTTCAGCTTCCAAATTCCAGGCAACAAAGTAACAGAAAGGAAAGGAAATGAACATGAAACAAATAAACCCCCTAAAAACCCCTTTCCCCAGAGAGCAAGAAGGACCAGAACTGGCCGACTCCTTTCGCTGTGGTGATTATGTGGAAGGCACCAAGATGTGGCATTCGATCTCTGGGGACTGTAAGGGGAAACAGTTTTCCAAGCACCAGGGTGATGAACAGGATACAGCTTCCCAAACTCCCAGCCCCTAATTTAGCGAGGGCACCAGCAAATCTCTCACCATATTTTCCCACTATGGTAACATGTCAGGTCCATGAAAATGTCACTTTACTCAGCTGTTATTTACAGCTGCAATGAAAGATCTGGCTGAGTTATTTGACACACATCTACGTTCTCCGCTCCAGCTGATAAGCACTATTTGTTTAACAGACCATTTATTTCCTCAACATCTTCACATATTGCACATTACGAGTAATTTATACGAGAGTCAGATGAGATTATATTTGGAGGTGATAACAGTAAATGCAGACCTCAGGTAGAAAGCAGGGCTTTATTATTTCAAAGAATTACATCCTTCCTGCCCGTCTCCCTCCTCTATTTCAAGTAGGAAATGTGTGCAGCTTTGCTTATTGTCCGCAGCATTATGCAGGGATGCAATGGAAATTAAAACAACTAGAAGACACCACCCTAGACATGGCCACATTTTTCAGAGCAGATGGTGAGACCCTGACTCTTTCCCTGATCTGCCCAGGAGGGATATCATCATGGTTGGCAGATAAGGTGAGGCCCGGAGCCGCTCCCCTCCTTCACTGCCAGCGCTGGACCAAGGAGGAAAAGGAGCCGGAGTGTGGTCAGAACCGGACAGGACATGAGACAGTCCGGTGGGGTTACACCTTGCCAAGCAGCAGACGTAGGCATGAAACTGAAACCACCGCCAACCTCTGCCCAGGGGAATTCGTGCAGGATCCCACCCTGTGGGAGCGGTTCAGAAGTAGGTCAGGATGCCAACTGCCAATGCCAACCCCCGAGGCAAGCCCTGCTGCTGCGCCAGATGGTGCCTCGCTCCCCGAACAATCCTGGGGCTTTCCCCAGAGCTGCTGGGATTCTCATGGGCTTGGAGAGTCGTGTCACTTGCTTTGTGCACAGGCTGCAAGCTGACTCGGGTTGGGAGGGCTGGACCCTTCTCTCACGTGTGCTCTCACTGTAGCTGTTGTGGGTCTGGAAGTCACATATTGCCTGGAAACTCTTTGATGGCCATGTTCTCCACTCAGTCCCCACAAAATAGTCCCCCTTCCTGGAGTGCTTTCAGTGTAGGATGGGATGCTAGCTCCGTGGGCCAAGGGCTCTTCAAAATGCAGCATGGCATAAAGAGTATTTTGGGTTTGTTTGGGTTTTTTTTTTCCTATCAGCCATGAAAAACAGGGTTGGCACACCTGCCAATCTGGACCCCACAGTTGGGACCATGCTGTGAAGACTCTGCCGGGGGCAAGGTATCATCTTCCTCGGCACTTAAGATGAAGCTGGAATCTCCTCCCACCACGCAAGACTAATTCTGGCACCATGATGTTGTCCAACGCAGCTCCTGAACGTCAGCAGAAATTCCCTGCGTGGGGGCATTCATCTGACAACTCATCCACCAGGATGTAGTCCTACAGGAGCCAGTGCTCGGTGAGGTAAGTTGAATGCACAAGTATTTAAGTCCCTCCAACAAAATGGAAATCGTTGCAGTGGAAACAGTGTTGGGAAGGGACAAGAAGTCCATGGCTTCAAGAAGGCACGACTGATAGTTCTGCTGATGAATGTGATCCTCATCTCCCCTGACACCCATTAGAGTTATGTTACTGAATGCAAAGCACTTATTTCAGCAGAGCCCACAAGCAGTTCTAGCCTAAAACTATATCCCACAGCAACAACAGCAGGGAAAACTCTACACAGATCTGGCTACTTTGATGTCATTTCATTCCCTACTTTTCCAGCAGTTGCTTCTTTGTGCATATTATTAGAGATTTGTTTCCTTGTATTTATGTTCTTTTTGGCCCAGCGTTACACACAAACCCTAGAAAATTCTGTAACCCAAGTCCTACAAATCAATTTAATCATGTTGCAGATTTAAAAGGCAAAACTAGGTAAAAGTCACCTTCTATTTTCTTTAGGGTATTTGCAGTTAGGCACAAAACGATTGACAAATTCCCTATGCCAAAAAAAAAAGTCGCTAAATAGTGTTGAACTTGTGGTATTTATGACTCTGGCCCTAAATTGCCTTTCATATTTTCTTGGATCCCAAAGCTGTAGCCAAATTGGCTGCTTACATGTGAATAAATGGTGCATTGTCTTTGAAACAAAGTTGTGCTTATTAAAGAGAAGAGAGTTTACTTTTTCAGAGTCACAGTTAATAACACAGATCAGAGAGAGCATGGATTTTAGACACAAGAAAGTCTTCGATAAGGGCATGCCATCCCGTTTTAGTCTGTATGAGAAGAGCTGTCCTAGAGCAAAAATATTCTTTAGCATATTTGTGAAGCTGGAGCAAAAGAGCTGACTGCAAAAGAACACGACTGGGTTCAGGCTGGTGGTTTTGATAGATCTGCAGGAAGGAATAGTATGAAATACTTCCCACAGATCTGGAATGTTGTTTTCTTCACCTGACAGCAATTTATTGTAGCCCTACACACTAGAACTTTGGCCCTTAGTGACTGAGCTTCTATATGGTTTTATAGTATTGTAACACAGAGTGCAGGCTGCATTCCTGGCTCCGTCACGTTTATAAGCAAAACAAACAGTAATATAACAGGCGATTAAAGAAGGCATGCCTTGGTGTGCAAATAGCTGCAATTACTGATTTGCCAATTCTGCATGCTCGGATGAACAGCAGAGTAGTAGAGTTAAACAGAAGCACATTCATGGGTTGCATAATTGCTTGGAGATCTGCAAGTTCTTGTTAAACGGCAAGATTAAAGCTAATTAGACGCTGAAATTTAGAAGCATGAAGCAAGCAATTCTCTCTGTATTTTTCCTGCTTTCTTAATAGCAGCTGCAAGTACAGTATTTGTGAGGTGGAAATGAGAAGTGAAACTCTGATGCAGTCAGAGTCGAAGTTCCTATTTACTTCAGTACTTTGCAGTGTCCCAAACAGTCAGAGCTAAAGAGCACAGTCCTGCACCACTCCAAAAAATACAGTCAAACTGGTTTCAGTGTTAGGCTCTCTGCAACTTTCTGTACCTGCTAAGGGCATGGAAATACCCCCAATGTATGGAATCCATACTCTAACAGCAGGAGCCCAAGGCTACCCACACTGTTGCAATGTGCTATAAGATTTGGAAACATCTACAGTGTGGGCTCCTCTGGAATGTGCAAAATGTTCATTTATGATCAAAAGTAACTGGAAAATCTAATCTTCCCTTACATAGATCACAGGAATAACTTTTTTTCTGTAGGAGTCAACCACTAAAACTCTCAGTCCTAACAGCCCAAGAGCTGAAATAGGTTTTTCTGATTCTCTTTCATCTTTGATATCTAAAGGCTTTCTTGGGAGGAGTGGTGGCCAACTGTCATTATTGAAATGGAGGCTGTCAAGTCCCCACTACAGAGCTTTGCAGACACCTCCACCCCAGCTGTTTTCTGGTCCAGCAAGTTTTCATTCATCCTCCTCCCACATTTTATTTTACAACTACATAGCAACAGCCTGATCCTACCAAATCAGAGGTGTGTAGGTACCTCTTCGTGTACACAAACAGTCCCATCAAGATGGCACACACGCCCAGGCATCTGCAGGTAAGGCTCCATATTTGGAACCGCAGCGTTAGCGGGTGTGAGATTTGGTTTCCATAATTAACACCTCACACCCTACCGTCTGTAGTCTGGTGAGAAGGAGTCATTGTTCATGGGCAAGTTTTTCGCATGTTCGGGAGTAAAAGGCAGTTTTCAATAATACGCTAAAATAGCCTTAAAACTTGGGAAAATAAATGAGGGTGTGAGTAGTCATTGCAAAATGCCTCTACCGGGAAGAAGTCTTTGAATTGTCACAAATCCATAGGTAGATGGAAAGACTTGTGCTGCAGTTTTTATTCCATATAGAAGCCAGTTCACTATGTTGAATACACCCACAAATGTCTTTTATATATGTTAAAAAAAAAAGCTTTGAAAGATTCCTGGGGAAGAACTTCCATCATCCTTTAAAAACCTCCACCACCACTGCTTATGCTCTGAACTTTGCGTTTTAAAAACCAGTTTTTATAGCTAAGGGATAGAAATAAAGCAGAATAGTCATAATGAGTCTACCCAAATCCCACTCCACAGTCAACCGCTCCACTGGCACTGCGTCAGGCCAACCAAAGCCTGGCTGCTGCCAGCCGGCCGAGCTTACAAACCACTAACCCCGCTCCGCTCGGCCATGCGGCACACAAACCTTCCACGCAGACTCATGCCACCAACCCCTCTCCAGCAAAGGGCAGCGGCACTCAACCCTCCGGACAGACATTCGTACCCTGCCTTGAGCTAACGGACAGTTTTGTCTTTCTTTAATCCAGGGCTCCACGCTCCTGACAACACCCATGGGGGATGCTGGATGGCTGGGAGCCAGACTCCCCTGCCGTGGTCCAGAGGGATGCAGCTCCAGCATGTGCCTACCAAGCAGGACAGTGTCCCCGAGAAGCAGTTACACTTGTCTGCTGTTAAGGTAGGCAGGGGAGCCTGTTTCAGACCTGGGTTTTACTCCCACGCCAGTCTACCCAGCCAAACCCCAACACCTCTGCAGTGTCTCAGAAAAGCCCCTGCCAGCACTGGGCCATCCATCCCCTCGCCCGGGCGCAGCAGCAGCGGCGGTGCCAAGGCCGGGCTGCAGCCGCCATCGGGGCACAAGAGCCCGGCAGAGCCCGGTCCAGCGGCGCGGGCACTGAGCAGGGACACAGCCGGGGAGCCCACCAGGGCACAGGCCCTTTCCTCTCGCCCCCCTCGCTGGCCTCTGGCCCCCCTCCTGTGTCTCTCGCCCCCCTCCCCGTCTCTCGGCCCCCTCCTCGGCCTCTCGCGCCTTTCTCGCTGGCCTTTTGCT
>JAVSBS010010864.1:0-21470 GCA_033124195.1 Coracias cyanogaster
GCCTCCCTGCTGCCGGCACCGGGCCGCCGGGCTGGCAGGCGGGACCCCGGCGTGCTGGGGGGGCTGGAGGGAGGCCGCGGTGGCTCTGGAGCCCCCGCCGCTGCCCGGAGCTGACACTGCAGCACGGCTGCCATCGCCTCCAGCCCTTCTGCCGAGCGCCTGCTTCTCATAACGCTCCCTTCTTCCTTCGTTCTTTTTTTGTTTTTCACTGTGTGTCAGGCCCCTCTAATTTCTCCTAGCGTGTCTCCATCCTCTGCTTCTACTCCCTTTGCAGAAGCAGACCCCGCGTTATGGAATCAGTGGCTTTCCCTTCCTTTGAGCAAAACTTGCAGAGCCCCTCCGGGAAAGGGCAGAGGAATTGTCAAGTGAAACTCAAGCTTGGAATTGCCCAGCGAAACCCACCCCAGGTTACGTTCACTCCAGCCCTTCAAGGAAGTCTCTTTTTTGGATGTTGTTCCTATGGTTTTGTAAACAAAACCCATCTAATTGCCAGATGACTTCTCAAAATATGTGCATGTTTCCTTTATTGTAACAAAAAGCTGCTACTTTGTTGGCTGCTGTCAACATTTAAACAGAGCACCTCTTCCAGGCCTGCTGGCTTGTCTTACTGAATGCCGAAAGCTTGCTTTTTTCTTTATCTGCAATTATATGTGACTCTGTAGGATGTCCAATTAATAAAATACTTGGTATTTGTTAGTAGTCCTGTTGGGGAAGGCACTCGGCACATGAATTTGGCCAGCGTGGTGGTACTTGCACGTGTGAACTCAGCAGTTATATCTTCTCCGAGTAGGATGCGGTGGCGTTTCTCTTGGTTATCTTATCACACTTTCTGGTCACGAGACCAGCTGTATCCACGTAAAACATCTTCCGATATTAGGCGTGGCCTGTCCGAGATGTGTGTAAACTAGGACCGAATCCGCTGCTTCCGAAGCTCTGAACTGTTCGGTAGCAACGGAGGCTGTTCAGAACTCTAGTGCATCGCTAGAAGCAATATAATTGTCTTGCGTTCCCAGGACAAGTCCCGGAGTAAAGTTGGTTCCTTTGGAAGTTGGTTCTGTTGTAACTTTGAACAGCGTGTTTATGGTGCGTGTTTTATTTTTCTCCCTTCAGGGTCGGTTGGGTTTTTTTTTCTCCTGTGGAGCAGTTTCTGATGTTCCTTCAAAGACAGCATTGTGAAGACCTGAGAGAATGGCTCCCGCCGAAGCGGCTGAATCCATCTCTGCTCTCTTGGCTTGAACAGACTTTGTACTGCTTAGGGTTTAGACCAGCTGGGAGGGATCGCCCCTTGCCTCTTCCTAAAGCCTTCAGGAAGGTTTTCGCCTCTAGGTTGGTTATAATTCAAAACAGAGAAGGCATTTTCCATAGCGTGCTAGTTGTGTTGAATTAGGGTCGAGACCGAGGTTCAGACGGTGCTAGAGGTCCTCGCTGCAGGAAGGGAGTGGGGGCTTCTGGGGCACAAATCACTTCTGGGTTCAAAAGGTAGATAGTCATTAATTGACCGTCCACATGTTCTAGCTTCTGCTGGCGTGAAGGGCACTTCCTTAGGGAGAGGAGGAATCAAGGTGCGCCGATAGCACAGTCTCTGCTGCTTTTCTCCCTGAAGTCGCAGGACTCTTCAAAACAATTTCTGCCAATATTCCTTTCCTATCCGAAGATAAACCAAAACCAACTCGGCAGGCAGAGCGGGTGATAAGCCCGGAGGGTTTGGTGCGGTGTCCTGGCTGCTGTGCGCCTACACCGCCCGCAGAGGAGGTGCTTAATGCAGGGCTGGAGCCGGCGGTGCTGCCTTCAGCTCCAGCTGGGCTTTGTCGTGGCTCTGGTGCTGGCATCGGTCTTGTGTGCGGAATACCGGAGAAGAAAATTGTAAGTACCCCAGGGTTAATCGGCAGTTAGCTCTGCTCGTTGGGTTCTCCTGATAGGTGTATCTTGGCCATCCTTCTGCGTTGATGTGTGACCGAACTGCCAGCAAGGCTGTCGGTGGTGGTACGACCTTTCCAGTTTTGGCTCCAATGTGCTAGAGAAGGAATAATTATGCTACAAGAGACCTTCGTGTGGTATTCGGAGAGAGGCGTTAACAGGTCATTGTGTTTTTGCTGCTTGAGGTGGTCACAGAGAGGTCTTCTGGGCTGGGAGAAAAGGGGGTGGTTTTGGTGGGCACGTGGTCTGTGGTGTTGTGCGCTGAGCTCAGGCCGGCAGCAGAAATCCACTCAGGGAGCTGATGGGGGTAAATTTCTGTTCCCCGTGGTCATCTGAGACTTTCCAAGAGGAGCAACCGTGTGTTCTGACCTTCAGGTTCTTTGAAAGCTTGCTGGTGCTTGACTGAAGAGAAGCGGGCTGGGGTATTACCACAAGCCCATGTGGCGCAGTTTCTTGATGACCTTAGGAAGTGCATTTAAAAGAAAAAGAAAACCTTTTAACTTCCTAGCTTAAGGTAAATATCTTTGACCGACCTTCAACTGAGGCTCAGAATCATTGCGAGCAAACTTTCGTTTCTTATTGTGACGTTGGGAGTATTTCGTCGCTGCAGAAGTTTGTTTTGCAGTTGTTCGTACGTTATCTGTCAGGACAACTTCTTCGTGTTAGGTCCAAGTAAGCCAGAGCGCTGCTGCGGCCTTCCTTCTGCGAAGGCCACCTTAGGAAGTCTGGGCTGCCTCTAGCCCCAGCCTCACGGGGTGAAGAGTGGAAGCTTGTGTTCCTCACGGGGTCCAGGGTAGTAAGGTGATTTCTAAGGGTTACTCTTAAGAAATATTGAGCTAATCCTGACCCTCACGTAAAAGCTGTGAGATCATCCCCCAGTGATGTTGAACAGGTCTAGTTGAGGCTCGTGGCAAGGCAGCAAGAACATGGTTTGGAGCTCTCCGAGTACGTCAAGAGCTGGACTCTTAATGGCTGCGCTGCTGTCAAGTTGTGCTGTTGTCTGATAGTCTGCAGTAGAAATATATATATTTATTTTTTTTTATCAGGACGTGCGTTCTGCTGCAGAGTAGGTACGACCTTATGTTGTGCCGGTGCGGTCGTGTCCGTCGCTAGCCAGCTGATCACGCCGTGCTTTGCCCGGACTCTAAGAGAAGCCAGATGGTTTTGGTTGCCGCTTCAGGGCATGGGACTGAATTGTTCCGAGGTGAACTCACGTTCCAGGAGCTCTCTGGGTGAGTGGGAGCTGGACGTAGGTGAGCAGGCCTTGTCTGAAGTGTTGTTCAGCAAGCAGAACGTGCAAACAGAAGCAGCTGAAATCCGTCAGCATCTTATCTCGGGGAGCTGGCGCTAATATCCCGAGTGATGTGCGGTGAAGGTGGGTGGGAAGACCAGGGCGCTGGAACTTGTTCCGTAGCCTTGTTGGCTCATCGTGTCACACGATTTCAGGAAATTTTAGAGGAAAAAGGCGTTTCTTTTGCCCCTCTCTTGCATCAGCTGGAGCAAAGAGGGGCTTCCTGAGCTCGCCGATGTACCGCCCAACTATTCACGTAGCGAAAAACTCTCTGTGCCGCCGCCGCCTTCCCCTGGCTGGGTGGGATTGACAGAATGGTGTCGGTCTGACGGGGTAGCAGCCGTGGCAGTCGCCGAGGCCCCGCCAGCCCGGGTGTTCGCAGCTCCGCAGAGGTGCGCGGAGACTCGAGGGAAGCTGCCGCGGGCTCTTCCTGTGTCGTTCTCGGGTGCTTTCAAAGGAGACCTAGGAAGGCGATTCCCCTCCCCTTGGAATTGTGCTCCCCCAAATCCTGCTGCCTCTGCCCGTGTTTTGTGTGAGGCAAAGAGCTCGCAACAAGCGCGTCTGTCGGGTCCTGTGGAAGGACGAAGCCTGTCTTGGGTTGCTGTTGCTTGCTCCCTTCCCGTGAATTTGGTGAGACGCGTTTGCAGGGCAAGGAGCTGATTTTCAGCTGCTGGATCTGGGTTCCCCTGTGTGACAAGCAGTGAAAGCTGGTAGATGGTGTTTCTTGGGATCTTAAGCTGTTTCTCCTTGACGTGCAGGAAGAGATTACAAGCTTGATGGTATAATGGGAAGCTCCTCTTGTTATTTATGCTTTAGCTTTTCCAGTAATGGCTTGTTCTTGGTCCAGTAACATGAAGATGAAATTGTGTGAGAAACCTTTAAGGCAATAAATAAGTTGGTTCTCAGGTAGCTGCTGTTTAAAAGGTCAGCGTTATTCGGCGGTTGTATCGGCCGGTGAGCATCTTGCTCGTTGGGAGAACTTAACGCAGGCCTTGACTAGCAGGTGGCATCGGATCATCTGCAAAGGTCTCTTCCAGCCAACCCAGGCTTTGCTGTCTTTGGAGCTGTTGGATTAAAAACAGTAAGCGAATTGAGAGGGGCGTTTTATGCAGGTGAATTGATAGAGATCTTTCCCCCGCCTGTACGTCCCGTCTTTAAACCTCCGTAGACGCGTACGGAGGTTTTCATGGCTAAGGCGCTTCTCCCTTTTTTCCCGTGTGAGCGTAAAACCTCTTCAGAGCTTTGCCATGCTGGAATTTGCTGGCTGCGTTGACAGATAGCAAGTCACATGCTCTGAAGCTGTAACCCACGCTCAAAACAAGCTGTTACGCTGCCTCGGTGTCAGAGCCACGCGAGGAGCACGTCTGGCCTCTGGCTGGTGTACGTAGTGGTGCTCTGGCACTTGATGGCCACCGCCTCCCGTGCCGCGCAGGTTCCTCGGTTTCCTTGCTGTTAAACCAGCGACGCTCCCGCTAGTGGGTGACGGGCTTGAACATCTTAGATGGTTCAGGAAGAAATGTTGTTCCTGTCTCTCCCGGTGGACAAGCGTCCCCTAATAGGCAAAGGAACTTTGGGTTAGATTTATCTGACTAGAACTGAAGACAGTTTGTGCTCAGCGGAGGGAAGGAGAGGAGGCGAGTCATGATGCAGCTTGTCCTACTGAGAAGCTGCTGCTGGAGCTCACGTAAACATTGGATAAACAGGCTGAAATGGCTTGGTGGAGCAGATGTCATCGGAGCACACAGGGGAGAGTCCAAGTCGAAATTGTGGTCGTGATTCGAAGGAACCTGGCACGTGGTTTTTAAATCAATCGTGCAAAGCAAATAACGGAAAGGAAGGACTCCGCTTAAAATTGCTGTCTTTGCCATTGAACCTTGATTTGTTTGGGTTTTTTTTAATAGAACCTCATTTTGATAAGAGGGGAAAAAGATTTGCGTTTAGTCAAACACTTGTGCCTTGCGTTAGCTGCCTTGAAATCCGTTAATTTACCGTATGTAAAAACGGCTCAAAGCGGTTCAATATGCAGCAGCTTTCGGTTGGGTGTGCCAAAGAGAGCAAAGGAAAAAAAAGGTAATTAATTTATTAGCTATGCCTAACAGTAGTTTGTATTGAAGGAGGATCCGGTGGCTATCAAGCCTGTCAGAATTTTAACCAAGCTGAAATTACTAGAAATAATTCCTTCTGTGCTCAACTCCCCAGGAGGTAACAATAGGGATTCTAATCAGATCCTGAACTCGGCTGTCTCCTACTGTAACTTTATCCTCTCGTTTCTCCTTGGAAGAAAAGATGGGCAAACTAGGCCGTATCGGTCCCTTTCCCGAAAGAACGATTTTGGCTGTAAATGCCAAGAAAGGGAAGGAAATCCGCGGGACGGTGCGGTTGCTTCCATCCCGCTTCGTTGCTGGGCTCAGCCTTTCTGCCCGTAAGCGCGGCCGGTTGTTCTGGGATGGTTGCAGGGCTATTCCTCCGTTTTCATTTTGTAGGGCGAGAATAAATAGCAAGAAACAAAGCCGGGATGACTCGGTAATTTGGTAGCTCTTGACCTAACTAGTTGTACCTTCCCACTGTATTTTTGGCCGATTCCGTAAATGTCTGTGTGCAATGCTTGGAATTGATTATGCGGCGCGGGGAGAGAGACTGAAGGGAGATGGCAGCGAGATCACGACACGGAGAAAAGATGTCCTCTAAGGAGCTCCGCTTCATTAGTAACGTTTGAAAACTCTCCTTCCAGTAACTATGCCTTTCCCCTTCTTGTGTCGTTTTTCTTGTTTCTCACGTGCCTTAGCGTCTACGTTGCCTGCCTGTTGGTGACTTGGCGTAGCGTGCCTTCGGTCAAGGAGCTACCAACTCGGATCGAGGGAGATGGTTTTGGGGACATGCATCATGTTTCTTTGGCTTTTTTTAATCCCTGGAACAGCCTGATATGGTAAGACCACAAAGAGAAGAACGGAGTCGTCTTGTACTTGTGTGGTGCCCTGTACGGTGGTGGGCTGCTGCTCCCGGCCCCGCGGTGGGAAGGGAAGGCTGGGACTAAGCGAAGCTCCACGTGCCGTTGCTTCGAGAATGTTGTTCCTGCGTTTTGTTCCACATCTCCGCGCACAAGCTGATCCTGTGAAACGGGCGCGGGCACACGGCCGTGTTTCATTCATGCCCAAGGGAATTCTGAGGTGGGCTCAGAGCGGCTGTTGGTGCGTGCACCCGGTCCCTCCTCCGCACGTCCTCCTTCCCTTCTGCTGCCTCATCCTTCCTCGCAGAGCACTTGCTTGCTCTTGTGAAGAGCAGCCGACCAAAACTTCTTACAGAAGGCGGTGATCGCCTGCCAAACTGGTGTAAGAAAACATGTGGGCGGCTCACAACTATTTCTGTTTCGAGCCCAACTGGTGTTACGCTGCTTGGGCCACTTGCTCGCTGTGTTTTATGCTCGGCAGCCGCAGTGAACAATGGAATAAATGTGCATCTCCTTTCGCGAGTCTGGACCCGATGCCTGAAACGCACGTTTATGTGCAAAAATGATCAGAACTGAGAATATGAGAGGGTTGGTTTTTTTTTAACAGGAGGAATGAAGAAGCAACATGTGGCTTAGGTGAGAAGGAGCGGTACGATGCTGCCGAGCATCATTCGTTCATGGAGGGCGGCGGACGCGCCCTATCTAAAATCGTTATCCTTCATTTTTTTTCATCTTTTTTTTTTTTTTTTCCTTTTTTCAAGGCTTTTATTTCCTGGTGTTGTCTTACAGGAGGAAAAACTGTTCTGGAGGGAGTATAGGTTCTACATAGTGGGCAAAACAGGCAGACTGGAGTGGGAGGCGAACAGCTTTTCTTGCTGGCTGTGCCGGGAGAGATGGATGTCTGCCACTGACATGCCTTTTCCTCTACAGCAGATCCTCCTTTCTCTGAACACAGGCACGGAGACAATCTGCCGCCACGGAGGGGACAGACAGGGAGGGGTTGGGACTCTGTTGTCTGACTGTTTTGGTTTCGTTTTTCTGTCTGTAGTGCGCAACGAGGTTTTTTTCCAATTCCTGGCGGTATTTTGGCCTCTTTGTATTGAGTTGTCCCCTTCCCAACACTGGCGGAGGGGAGGGTGGGCGCAGGGAGGTGCGTGCCTCACCTGAGGCTGAGCAGGCTGCTGTCTCGCTTCATTTCCTACCCTTCTCGACCTGCTGGGCCACTACCACCGAAGGCGGTTTTGCTGCCCCGAGGTCAGTAAGTCATCCTTTAATTGGCAGGTTCCGAGTCGGCTGTTGTTACTGGAGCTCTGCGCTCGCTTCCACGTGAGCTTCTGTTCAAAAGAAACTGGGATGCTTGGGGGGGAAGCCAAAGCCTCGGTATGTTCCACTCAAAATTGGAGTTTTTAGTCTGCATCTTAATAACCGTGCAAGTGGTTTGGTGAGAAGTCTCTGGTTCTGTACCCTCATCTACTCTGATGGATGCCACAAGCTTCCCTCATGCCTTCAACAGCTGATGGACGGAAGCGTGCCGTTGGTCATCTGGGTTCAGATAAGCCCCCAGCACTTGAACCAACGGATGAAAGTAAAAAACCTGGAGCTCTGGCAGCACAGCACCAGCGGTGCAGGCTTGTGTCAAGCGTATGTGGAAAAAGCCAAGCGCTCCCCTAAACCCCCAGTGCATAGAAGTATCTCGTGGCTCTTCTGGCCAGATCAGCCTGCTTCTGGTTCTCCTTCTTGAAGGGAAGTTGGTATTACAGAAAACTGCCTTTTGGCTGCTATTTCTCCAGTTTGGTGTGTCTCCAGCGCAGTCGAGCGGTCTGCCTTCTGTTGGGAGGTGTTATGGTATTAACCGAGCATCTGAGCTGCCCTCTGCTTCGGGCTTGAGTTTGCCTTTAGGGTCAGAGTTGGGACGCTCACGGAAAGAAAGAAGTGATTTGCCAGCTGCTGGGGAACAGGAGTGAAGTCCCGGTGGGAAGGAGCTGGTTGCCCACCGCTGTAGTCTCTTGCAGACACGGGGAGGAGTGAAGCCGAGCTGACCGGGCTAATTGTGAAAGTCCTGCTGCCTGAGAAATCCTTCCTGGCAGATGGAGCGTCGCGAGTCTGAAGCACCTCTTTGTGAAGACCGGGGAAGTCGGTGATTTCCCTCTTCTTCACCTTACAAATGGAGCGTGCTCCGTCAGTGGAACCTCGCCACGTAGCGGCGTTAGGAGCGGCTCTCCTTTTGGAAGTGTATTTTGAATGGACGTAGGATTCTGGTGCTTTATACGTATTGAGGGATAGGAGAGTGGTCTTGCCTGTGACGGACAGGAGTAGCTGTAAACGCCTGTGCTCTTTCCCTCTGAGCCTGCATAGCCTGCTAAGTTCGGCAGCTCCCTTGGCATGGACTACAGAGAAGCTGCTTTGGGTCATCTGAGGCCTGGCCTCGCTGCGGGAGCCGAGTGTGTGTTCCAGTCCCAGAGAGCCGCTCTTGTGTGAGCAGGCTTCTCCTGCGCTGTTGGAGAACCCGGGTGACGGCAAGGCCTCGCAGCGCTGGTTCTGCGTAGAGCTTGGTCACCGCTGGCTTTGTCTGCGTGGCCATTACGATGTCTTGTTTCCGTTGTTCCCCTGCGCTGATGGACAGTCCTTAGAACAACGGCTTGTTTCAGCTGGAGGTGGATGGGTGTGCTCTGAAACGAACCTTCACCGCCATGTATGGGGCCAGTGAAATGGAAGAGGCGAGAAACGTTCCCGAAAAAGCTTGGGAGAAGTTGGGCCACCTCTTCAGTTGTGCTAAGCCCCTCTCAGAGGATGAGGGAAGGGTCTTGGTCAGTTCCAGCAGAGCTTGGGAGCGGCAGAGAAATGGCTGCTTATTGAGCTGTGAAGAGAAAGCTCCAGGTGCTTCTCCTTGAAGAGTCTGCAGGCAACAGACCTGCAGAGGAGCCCCTGCAGTTAGCCCGTGAGAAAGATGAGAAATGATGGCTGGGATTTCGAGCTTGGCTCTTACAGAGCTGGCAGAGATGACACAGAGCGTTTGCGTTTAGCAGCTCAGGTTTTTATTTTTTAAGGTTTCACTTCTTCCTTAGGCGTTGTTTCCAAGGAAGGCGCTTCAAGGTTCTGAAGCGGTTGACGTGGCTCTGTCAGCGTGGCAAGGCGCTTCACCGCGTGCTCGGAAATGCTTGTCTTGAGAATGCGGCCGTTAAATGTATCACCGGAGCCTATAGTCAAGGCAACGGGGGAGTCCGGTGGAAAAGGAACGTGACCAACTGTTAGAGGAGGATTCTTCTCATTCTTGAGAGCTCACCTTCCTTGAACAAGGCTTAAGAGAATAATTAGTCTCTGGAAAGTAGGGCAGTGAGGACTAGGACGTAACAGCGTGTGGCAGGACTGCGTCGTCCTCTCTCAGTAGCACGCGCCTTGTTCAGAGATGCTCGAGGGGCCCTTTAGGTAGATGGCCACAGTCTTTTGCGGAGAGCAGAGTCGTGCTTCACGTGCTGCCCAATTTTGACACATTGAATGACCAGACTGAGAAGGCTCTCCTACGGCGATGGCCTTCTCTACTCCTTATGTTCCCTGTGGTCCTTAGGTCTTACTACTGCATCCATCAAAGCTGGCCATGTCAGGATCGGCGGCCAGGCTGAGTCCATGGTGATGGTCCTCAGACTCTGCTTTCAGCGCACGCTTATCCAGAGAGACATAGAGTCCTTCAGCTGTCCTTCAGCAGGAGGAGAGGTGGAGAAGGCTCTAAAATGCCATTGAAATAGCTGCGAAGGCTTATCTTGAAGAGCCTGTGATAAAGTCTGGGTGGAGAATGGACTCGGTGGTCGGGGGGCAGCGTAACCCCTCTGAGCTTTTTACAGCTGTCATGAGGACGCTGGGTTTTGTGTGGCCCTATAAGTAACTTGTTAAGTAGCTTAAAGGACGCTTACCTCGGATACTTGAGAGAGAGTCTTAGGGGGCTGCAGCTGCTGTGGCAAATGTGGCGCCGGGGGGACCTCGGCGACGAAAGGAGAGGGTCGTTGCGGGAAGCTCAGTTGCGTCATCTCTTCTTTTTGTGCTTGTTACACTTCCCTTTTATTGTCCTTCTCCCATAGATGGACCCGTACCGGTTGGGAAGACGTGACAGGTTACTTGCTAATGGCAGCAGCCGTTGCCAGCGTAGGATCAGGCTGGCTGCTGAGGAGCGTGCTCCTGCTGAAAGCCGTTTCCATGCCACTTTTGCGCCAGTGGAGTCATAACCTTTGTTGTAGGTGTTACCGGTGGCTCTGACGCGGCCAGCCGCATCTCAGAGTTGGTCCAGAGACAGCAGCCAAGTGAGTTACTCCTGCGCTGTCAAGGACGTTTTGCTCCCGTGGTCGATTCTGTCCAGGTCCGCTCCACAAGAGACGATTCCCGTCAAATTCGCGTTCAGCTTTTCTGCGGGGCTTGGCGGGACACTGACGGCGCGTGGCTGCGCTCGAGCGGTTGGCTGGGAGAGGCGTCGGCTTTCTATTGTGAAAATAAAAGTATCGTGCGAAGCTGAGCTCTCAGAAGGGTGATGGCAGGTAGTTTTCCAGGAATTGTTTTGATGGTTTGGTTTTTTGATGATTTTTATATCATGGTATTCAAGTCAGAGGCTCAAAGTTCTATTTCCCCCCTCCCACCTAAATGTGAAACTGGGGCAGGGAACTTTGCAAGATAACGAGTTGAGGTGTAGTTATTTTTGCGTTGGCGTGAAATCCTTCTCGCACGAGCGATTGCAGCCGAACACCGACTAATGCATAAATTGGCTTCATGTGGAAGTGTGCCAAGTGCTTGGAATGAAGATTGGAAATTGGGGGGGAAAAAAAAACACACCAAAGCTGCAGGTGTTTTCCTTGCAGCCTCACAACCTCCTTGTAGCTCTAGGTACCAGTCTGCCCGCCTCTATTGTTGTTTGTGCTGCTGGGGATGGGGACTACGGAGGAGAGGAGGGAATTTTCCTGTGAATACATCAGCACCTGTCTCGTCATCAGGAGCACGGTAATACTGCAGTAAGAATGCAGGTGGCCCTGCAGCAGAGGAGCTCTGTCGGTGCCAGTCGTGAGGACGGTGTTATGCCATTTCAGCAGCATGGGCTGTTGCTCTTCTCACCATTCTCCCTCCTCCCCTCCCTCCTTTTAATTTTTTTTTTTTTTAGCAGCAGCGAGAGAAATGGAGTGTATAGTTGATGGAATAAAATGAAAGAAGACGCTGTTGAGACGTTCTAGCTGCCGGACCTCAGATTTCTGCTGAACAAGGCATATTTAGGATTGGGGAGGGTCGTCGTGCGTTTGAAAGACAGCAGATCTGGTGACACATCCCAGATAACTGGAAGCAATCCTCAGCGTACGGGCAAGAAATGCGGCTGTGAGACTGGCTGCTGTGACAGTGCTGCTGTGGTAGCTGGCAGGGCGAGGAGGAATCACACAGCTTGTGCCTGCTTCAAAACAGACGGGAAGAAAAAAGCCCCCAAACCTCCAAGGCTGAAATGGAGTAGGCAAAATCATTTGCTTCACTTGCCTGCAGCGTGTGGTTCCCTGTCAGTGCCCGGGAAGCTGATGAGTAGCCGAAGAAAATGGTGCCTTGGGTGCATCTCCAGTAAACCCTCGCTTTCACTTGAGAGCTCGGTCGTATGAATGAGGTGGTCGTGATGTTCCACACGGTCCCCGCAGAAATGGCAAGCGGTGCCAAGGGCTTGTCTTCACGCGATCTTTGGCTGGAATTTTTAATCTAATACACGGGGAATGCTGTGAAAATCCACACCTCAAAATGGCTTGAAGCCCGTGGTAACCGCGCGGTGATTGCCCCTGAAAACACGTGGCTTTGGGTGCAAGGGCAGAGCCGTGCGCTTGCCCGGAACGCTGCGTTGGGTCAAGTCCAAGCCTGTTCCCACTCGTGTCTTTCACGATGTGTGCGCGTGTAAGTTGATTGCTTTGCCTTGATGCTTCACAGCAGAGTATTTGTTCCAGCAAATTGTTCTTGCCCTGGGAATGCTGGTTTGTTTCCCCCGTGCGTTCCAGTAATGGTGTAAAAACTGCTATTTGTGTGAAACACTCGTGAAGGAAACAGTGGAAAAGAGTTTATTTTTAAAAAATGCTTGTGAAAGCCGTATGAAAGATGGAGACATCTCTATTTAATTTTTCTGCTGCAGTGACTTGGAACGATATCACGGCAATCCCCAGGGCTGTAGGAAGGGATCGGCAGATGCTCAGTGGGCCTGATCAGCAGCTAAAAAAGAGTTGGGGACCGCTTTTCCTATGGGAATGGGCAGAAGGGAATCCTGGCAGGGGTCCTGCTCCCAGAATCCCAGGGGACTTGTCCGTGTGCCTTCTCCTGCCCGCCGAGTCCTGCACGGCCCGGCTGTGGGGTGCGTGCGCTGCAGGTGCAGCTCTGAACCGGGCAGTGACCCTGGCTGTAAAAACTGTGGGCTGGTGTCTCGGTGAGACGAAGGGCAGGGACAGAATTAACGAGCTCTCTGCCATTGGAGGTGTGAGAGCTAAAAGCGTTCCGGAGCGAAAGCGGAGATTATCTTGGATGGGAGTTGCTGGAGTGCGAGGGGGGGTCAGGCTCTGCCGCTCGCATCAGGAGTTCCTCGTGGAGTTGGGGTTAGCGCTGCTCCCTGTGGGAGGGTCGTTTTAGCTGAGAAAGTGAAGAATCCGAAGCTTCCTTGCTCCTCAAGCTGGTAGCTTGTACGGTGGGTTCTGCAGAAAGGCTTTGTACCGAGGCTTGGTTCTAGGATCACCCTGCAACGCCTTGGCACCCTTGGGGCTATCAAACACCGAAGGCCAAGGTACAAATAGCAAATTCTGAAATAATAACCTGCTGTTGCTTTGAAAGGCAGGAAAATAGAGTCCAGCCCCAAGAAAAAGAAAAAACCTACAGAGAAAATATTTTGTCATGAAAGGCTTTTTGGGAGGGCCTTTTAAAACACGTGCTTGGGCTACTGTGGTTCATCCAGATCAGGTTTTGGATGCTGTTGTTCGTGGAGCTTAAAAACCCGTTTCATGGTGTTATGTTAATGAGTAGGAGTTGCTGTTTCACAGCCTTGGCGATGTGTTGTTCGCCACCGAACTGCTAGACGCTTACGCTGCGTCTCGCTGTGTGCTTGAGACTTTTTTAACAACCGTTTACTAGTTGTTGGGGTTTTTTGAGCACGTCTTCCTGTAAGGCTTCAATGCAGAGAGCTGTCATATTGCCCATTTTCTGGTTATAACCCATGGCTAGAACACAGCGAGGAGCTCGCGCTGCCTCCAGGGAGGTGTTGCAGGGTGCTTGGCCAAAGGTGCTGTTGAAGTTCCCTTCTCCCAGTGCCTCGAGGTTGAGCTTGGTGGAGGAAAAACTGTAAAAGCGTGGTGAAGAACTACTGGAGACGCTGTGTGAATTGATGACCAGAGCTATTTGTGACAGCTGCGTACTGATCAGATGGATCAATACAGGGCTTTTGTCGTTCCGCAGCATGGGTGGTAGTAGGTGGTGGGTGCTGGAAACGGTTCTCTGCCGCTGTTCGGAAATAACATTTTCAAGAGTTGCTTGTATTGTTCTCCACCATTGATAAAGTTGAGCTCATGAGAAAGCTCTCTGTAGCGTTTTGTGGGCGACCGTATTGATGTAAAGTGGAAATAAGACCAAGCGTTAGATACGCAGGAAAAGAAGGACATGAAACACTAAACCAAGTGAGATCTTCAGGGAACCGGAGCCGCTAACGGAACAAAAAGGCTCCGCTTTGCTCCTGGGCTCTTTCATTGCCGGACAGCCAACGAGATGAGAGCTCGCCGTCACTTCGGGCTTGCGAGGATCGTGCAGGCGTTGGTTTTGGTAGCAAAGAGACTTGACTAGCTTGATACCGTAGTGGATGGTGCGGCTCTAGAGGAGTCGTTGGCTGTTGAGTACTGGATTGCTAGCTCGTAAGTCTAGAAGATGTGGAGAGATGGTTGGTTGCAGGTGGGGTGTTTCTCCCTCCCTCTCTCCGGGGCTTGACATAAAACTCAGAAGAGTCTAAGCAGTGTTCATCCGTGTAAGGAGGAAAATTGAAATCAAGAGAGGACTGACTCCTCCTCAAGTCCTTGGTCTTTTGCTGTTGTGAGGGAAACTATGGGAGAAAGTTTGTTTGGCCTTAGTTTTTATCAACGTGAGGCCACGTGGAGGCATATGTATGGACTTGGAAGACAGTGGGATGGGGACGTGGGATGTTTCCGTCCCTGGTTTCACGGTGGGGCCGGTGCTGATGGCAGTTCTATACGCGTATGGCTTGGTGAGAGGTGGGTGAAGCTGGAGTTAACGCTTGGTTTGGAGGAGGAAAGCGCAGGTGGGGTTTCGAGCCTGTGCTTTAGGAAAGGGAGGAAAACAAACGTGCTTGTGTATGAGTGTGAGCACACAAGAGCGTGCCGTGAGCCTGCGCGGGGAAGGGGCCGGACAGGCCACTGTAGGAGACGACAAGTGTGCGGAACCCAGTGGGTTGTGGTTGCCAAGCTTTCCTAAGTAGGCAAGAGCTCATCTTCCTAATCAGAGGTGATACAAGCCCATAACGTTGAAATTCTAAGTTCAGGCTAGCGTGACAACGCTTGGAAAACTCAGAAGGGCCTTTTTGCCTAGAAAAATAGGAGGTGGAACATAGGCGGAGGTCCTCGTAGCCTGAAATTTTCCTGGAGGTTTGGATTTGTATACCGGTAAAGGCCATCCTTTTCCAAGGCGTTTCGAAAAGTCTCTTTCCAGCTGCACTCCCGGCGTGAAAACTGCCGGCTGTGCTGGCTGCGAGTTGTCACAACTTGGCCATTTTGTTCGCCTACCATTGCTGTGACTGCAGAAGCGCCCGGTGCAGCAGGAGCGGCTGTGGGCAAAGTAAACCTGGGCGAGCGCAGAAGGTGAAGGTTTTCCTGCAGGATGAGAGAGGAGGAGGACTCTGGTAAAACGCCTGCTGTTGGGGCCTGCCTGAACAATCGGGTTATGGCGGCGTGTTGTTTGATCGCAGAAATACTGACCCAGAACCCAGATGAAATAGCCTGATAGGAGGTGGAGCGGTTGTCTACTATTCCGCGCATTTTTTTTACTTAAGGGAAATAAAATACATCTGAAGACAGTTAAAGGAAATGTCTGTTTACTTGGCCTGCTAAATGGAAATGCTTTGTCTGTAGCTCCTGCAGGGAAGGCGATGTTTTCTGAGAAACCGGGGTGGGATTTTCACTTGGACCAGCACCGTTTTCTTCGCCGCCGTTCGGCGCTGCCTTGTGTCGCCGTCGGTCACGTCGAACCGGCTGAGAAGACCAGGCTGGAGATCTAGTGGAGCTCTCAAACCAAAAGGCAATTGGGCAAATACAGAGTTGGAGGCTTGAGGAGAAGTGCTGCGGGTTGAAGATGTATCGCTTCTGCCTCAGAAAAGCAAAAGCCGGCGATGCTTAATGTCCTAAAATAGTCTCAATGTGTTGTTTAATAAGTTTAATTTCTTGAGGTGTTGCTCTGAAAGGGCAGCGCGTGACATAAAGAAGAGGAGGAGCTTTCTCCGGGTAGCGTGTGGGGGTCTGGGTGACTTGCTTTTTCTCCCGGTTCTTTTTGTGTTATAGCTGTTTTTTTTTTTAATCATACCGCGCTCATATTCTTAGCTGGAAGGAAAACAGGAAGATTTTTCCATTTGAAACCTAAACTGCATAAAAGACCTAATTTGAGGCGAGAGGATGTGAGCGGGGGAGAGATATGTTCCTATTTTGACTTGTCTTGTAGCAAATATTTCACAGTGTTAGGAAGAACCGTGACCAGCTGTTAAATATCTCACCGAGATGAGATTTTTTTTTTGCAGTTAGTGTAAGCAGCAGGGATTTTGCAGGCGTTGGGCGAGCCAAGAATCCTTCCGTCGGCTCGGGAGTCTGCCTTTCCAGGGGTGAAAGCTGTCGCTTGGCTCCCGAAGAGCGGAGCGGTTCCCTGCTCCCGCTGCTTGCTGCAGCAGGCTCGGGCCTCCGGACAGAGACAAACGGCGAGTCCTCAGATGAACCAAAACCGGCCTAAAACGGTGCTGGAGATGCCGGGAGCAGAGCCTGGCGAGGCAGGACTGAACCGTTGTCGGGACCGGGCTGGAAACCAGGAGGTGCCTTCGGCAGTTTGCCCAAGGGGAAAGCTGCCGCCCGGGCGGGGATCGCTTGGAGAGAGCGGTGCCGAGGAGCGGTGGGCAGGAGGGCGTTTGTCAGCAGGGGTGGACATCAGCGCCCCTTGGGACGTGCCCTTCAGCTCGCTGTGTTCCCAGCTTGGAAGGGGGAGGACAAAGAGGCTTCAAAGCGGTGGAAGGAGGCTTCAGAGATGCCCTTGAGATGCTTACTTGTGTGTTGCCGAAAGACGAAAGATGGGAGGTGTTATTCTCAGCGGTATCGTTGATGTGATTGATGGACACTGTTCTGGTAGCAGTTCTCAGCCGACTTTCCTAAAGCACCGGTGGTGAGGCTGAGGCTCTGTGCTGGTACCAGATCCCAGGAAGTTCTGAGCTGGAGGCAGACTGCAGGACAACTTGTTTGAGCTCTTCGCTTGTGACAAGAGAATACTTGGGAGGATGGAGGGAGACCTTTCGGGAGTCCTGGATGAACTGGTCGCTCTTCTGCTTCATCTGCCCGCTTTAGATTCTGGGGCCGCTTATCTGCAGGAATCTGAACTTGTGATGCCCATGAGACTCCTTTAAACTTTGGAGACGCACATGAATCGGGAGAATAAAAGAAATTGTGTGTGTTGTTCTTGAGGAGCAGTATTCCATGTGGAAATAGATGACCGCAGTGCCACAGGCAGTAGCTGCTTTCATCCAAAGATGGGGGAAGTTTTGAATCGTGGTGTAGCGGTGGCCGGCGCGTGTGGTCTGTCTGTCTGGCAGCCTTGCATTTAGGGTGATGGGAGGTTTGGGTTTGGGTTGCTTTCTTACTTTCTTCTTTTTCTTTCTTCTTCTGTTTGAAGGTGTGGATTTTTGAGGCTGGTGAGCTTCGTAGGAGAGCGTTTAGACTCGGTCTTTATCCTCTACTAAACGGCTCACTGGCTAGTTGCTAGGGTTAGGGCGTGCTCCTGGAACTCCTGGAGGAGTGTCTTCTCTAACCTACTTGAGTCAGTCCTCCTCCTGCTGAGGAAGGCACAGCTAACGGGCTGCGTGTTCTGTAGGTGAGGTTTTCATCCAACGTTTTCGTGAGAAAGACTCTGTGAGACCCTTGTATGCTGCCTTGGATTATATCCGGAACATGTCGTCGGTCCTTTTTAGTTTCTTAAAGCTTCAATTAGGGGACGTCAAACTTCCAAGCAGTGAGATGGCCAAGAGAATCTCCCTGCGAGTCAGATGGAAACGGTCAACACGAAAATAGTCCTGGCTCAGTTCTTCTGGTTTTGTGCGCTCGCTGAGTTCAGTGCTCCCCTGAAAGGTGCACTGGGTTGTGTGAAATGGAACCACATACTTCAAAAGCAAAGGCTTCAATGATAACTAGGACGGTGGGGTTTCTGTTTTACGTACATTTCGGTCGGTTACGTTGTTCTTATAGCACTCTGTTATTTTTCAGGTGGAATCGTTTATCTTAGATCAAGATGATCTCGAAAACCCTATGTTGGAAACGGCTTCTAAATTGCTTTTGTCAAGTACTGCCGATGGTGCTGACCTGAGAACAGTAGATCCAGAAACCCAGGCAAGATTAGAAGCTTTACTTGAAGCTGCAGGTAAGTACTCGTGTCCCATAGAGCTTTAACCCCGAAGCCCTTACTGATGAGACCGTAGCGGAGCCGCTTGCATAAGTCTAATCCGTACGAGCACGACGCGCAGAAGGCAAGGAGCTGGGGGCTTGGCAAGGCTGGGCAAGGCATGGAAAAGTTCATTAAAGCGTTTCCAATTTTGGAGTATCAGAGTTTGGTGTGAAAGCCGGGCTTCTGATCGGATTCCTCCAGTGCTGGATTTCGGAGTAAAAACCGATGCCCGACCTTGGCTTGCAGCCTTGTGTCAAAACCTAAGCTGCCCAGTGAGGCTTTGCGCTGTGCCAATTACTGTACGAAAAGCTTTCCTAGTTCCTTATGCTAAGTCCTTGTCGGTAGTTGAAAAACAAAGCCTTCCGTGGATTGGAGGGCGTCATTCGCCCGCGCCGCATCGGAGCGCGGCTTGTAAAGCCGCGTTGTGAGCGGTCGATCCCTGCCCGTGGAAGCTGTAGTTCCTCGTGCTCGGAGCGTTTCCTGCCAGCAGATCCCCCAGGCTCAATTCCACCTTCTGTGTTCTCCCCTTTCCCGGCGTGCGTACCCCTTTGTTGCCAACGGGGATGGAAGGAATAGGCAAGCTGTCGACGGCCGATGGGAAAGCCTTCGCCGATCCCGAGGTGCTTCGCAGGCTGACGTCTTCGGTCAGCTGCGCGTTGGATGAAGCTGCCGCCGCGCTCACCCGGATGAGAGCGGAAAGCACAGCCAGCGCAGGGCAGACGGACAAGTAAGCCCGCTTCCCTACTGCTTCTTTGTTTGTTTGTTTGTTCGTTCGGTCGCTGGCCACCTCCACAAGCAGTTTTTCTTGTTGTATCGCTCCTGATGACAGGATGGCGAAACTCTTGCTCGAGGGGGATTAGCGCCAAGTTGTCACCCGTGATTCCCTGTTGAATATTCCTGGACTGTCAGGTCTCGCGGCGGGGAGTGAAGCAATTAATGCTGCTTAGAATTCAGAAGTCACGCGCGGAATCACGCCGTTTAACTTGACCGACTATAGAAGCAAAATTTCTAAGCTTTGAAGTAGCGTAGGCCTAAGAACTCTACCAAAAAATAGCCAATCCCCCAAGGGGTCATACAGTGATGGCGCAAAATGAGCTTTGGGAGCAAAAAAACCCCCGTCTGTTGGTTTGGAGAGCTTCAGAGTGCCTTTGGGACGGAGGGAGGAAAAGAGTCTTGAGGGACTGGAGTTTCACGGCGTTCTGGTGCCGGGCAGGGCCTCGGACAGAGCGTCAGCTGGAAAGTCGCAGCTTTTTAACTGGACTTCATGGCTTGTCCATGGTTTTTTGCCTTAGCGGGGTGTTTATAGGGGAAAGAAAAAAGAAGGTTCCCATTTAGGCTGGTTTAAAGTACCTCAGAAAGAGCGTTAGTAGGAGCAGCCACGTGCAGTTTGTTCCTTGGGTGCTGAGAAGCTCCAGAGAAACGTTTCCTGGTGTGCTGATGGGGAGGCGTGAAGAAGAGAGAGGAGTTTGGGGTTACGTCTGCCGCTCTTTGGCGTGTCCCTCGCTGCCCCCGCATCCTTGCGAACAGTGGCTGCTGCCAGAGTTGTTACTGGGGCAGAGGAGGTGGGAAATGAAAATCCATGTGGGAAATGCAGCCAATAGACGTATTGGGGAAAAAATTCTCTCTATGAAGGTGGTGTCTGTGGCACAGATCAAATAGGAGTCCTGGGTACGCTATGCAGCCCTCAGTTAGTCCCTGCTACGCCAATACCTGCTTTTACATCTTGAGTATTGTAAGAATCCGGGAATTTAAGGAAGTAATTACTTGTTTCTCAGATTCCTAAATGATTACCAGAAAAGCTTTTGTGGTTTCATAGGACATAACGTCATGTTGCATGTGGTGCCGAGACGGTAACTCCGGTCCGCGGCCGTGTTTTCTCTTTTCCCCTTGGTTTGTACGTAACGCAGAATTTGGTACCCTAAAGGATCATCCTGCAAACGCTTGTTAAAAATGAGGAATGGCCATGGCTGGGGATGCGCATCACTCCATTTTCTGGAAGCTTGCGTGGAAAACCGAGTGTAAAAAATGACGCTTCTTCAATGAGCGGTTGGGGCTTGGTTAGGTTGTTTCCTGGTTTTGTTGGCCGCGTTGGATTTTTCTGTACTGCCTTTCAAGAAGAGTCTGGTTTTGCTTTTAAACGCTTTCTGTCTTCTCAGCCGCAGCTTGGCGGAGGCCTGCTCAGAAGGAGATGTGAACGCCGTGCGGAAGTTGCTCATTGAAGGCCGAAGTGTGAACGAGCACACAGAAGAAGGGGAGAGCCTGCTTTGTTTAGCCTGCTCGGCAGGATACTATGAGCTTGCGCAGGTTGGTTTCCCGGCTGGTTTTAGCAGGTATTGTACCAACAGAAGCGCGGAAAGGGCATATTCCAGTCTTAGCCACCTGGAAGGCGGTGTTCAGGGAGCAAAAAGTGCTATTTGCGGGGCAAATGGAGACTCACACGGAAATGACGTGTCGCTATTGCCTTCTTTGTGCCTGGCGTCTCTGTTTCTAACCCCGGACTGTGTGTGGGTGAAGGCGGGGGCTTTGCGGAGCCGTGCAGCCCTCCTGGACACGCTGGTTTGTCACTTGCCGGTGTTGCTGATCACCCGTCTGTTGGCAGGTTCTTCTGGCAATGCATGCTAATGTGGAGGACCGTGGGATTAAAGGAGATATAACACCTTTAATGGCTGCTGCTAATGGCGGACACGTCAAAATTGTCAAGCTGCTGCTAGCTCACGGTGCTGATGTGAACGCACAGTCATCAACAGGTAAATCGGCGTGTGCCAGAGCCCGGTGGGAGTGACTGCCAAGCTGAGAGTCGCGGCGCGGGGAAAGCGGGGAGCGTCACGCAAGGCAGGCGGCTTCCTCCTGGTTTCACTACTTAGCTGCTTGGTTTTTCTTTTAAATGAAGCTGTGAGCTGTTCCTTGGTGGCGGACGTGGGAAGGTGGAGAAGGTCAGTTAGTAACCGGAAGGCCCTTGCATACGTAGGATTTGTTGTCACAGGGTATTTTAAGGATGGTTTGGGAAGTTTGGGTGCATGTTGGAAGATGGCTTGGTGTCAGGTCTAGAAAACCAAGGGAAAACAAGAAACGTAGGAAGATCCTCTCCCTGCTTTTCTCCCTCGTTTCCCGTGGCAATTTGGTAGACACGTGTGCACTAAGCGACCACGTAGGGAAATGCTCCTAGTTTGTGGAGAGATTGCGCGTCGTCAAGTCACTGGCAGGTGGAGACCTGGCCCCGAGCGATGAGGAGACTTGGGACGCCACCAGACAGCTTGGTTTTGGGGTTTTTTTGCCTTTTTCTCAGTCAAGTAGTTGAGTAGTAACACTGCTTTCACCTTCTCACATTTTTTCAAGGTATTTTTCATAAAAGCAGGTGCCTTGACTGTCCGGTTCAGATGAGCGCTTCCGTGGTTTTTCCACGGAGATGGTTTTCATCTCCTCATAAAGACTTTAGGCCATTTTGGAAAGGTGTTAAGACTTGACTCAGAAGCAATGTTTCATTCTGCCCCTTCTTGTGAGCCCCTACCTACAGCACAGTATCTTCCACGCTGTTCCTAGCGTAGCAATGCTATCAAATTCCATTGGCAAACCCTTTTTTTTTTTTTTTTTTTTTGTTTTTTCCCCCCTGCTTTTAGGCAATACAGCCCTTACCTACGCCTGTGCCGG
>JAVSBS010010865.1:0-15599 GCA_033124195.1 Coracias cyanogaster
TTTTTTCCTTTTTCCTTTTATTTTTTTTTTGTTCGGTTTTTTTTTTGTTTGTTTGTTTGTTTTGTTTTTCTTCGGGAAGGAAATAAAATAAGCTGGAACTGAACCCTAACACTGGCCTGCTCTTGTCATCATTGCTTCGCCCCCCCGGGCCCCTCCGGTGCCTGCAGGCGGGGCCAGGGGAGGGGCGGCCCCGGCTCCCTCCCCGCCGAACCGCTCCGGGGCCAGGCCGGGGAGCTGCGACCGGGAAGCGCCGGCCCCGTCGGGGCTGCGGGGCTCGGGCTGGGCGGCTTCGTGCCGCAGGTGGAGGGGGCGGGAGGAGCCGGGGCTCGTTCTGCCGGCGGGTGGGGCGGGGGGGGTCGCGCCGCTCCCTTCCCGGGGCTCCTCGCCCCGTCAGCGGGATGATTGTCCCTTTTTATCGATTTTTTTTCCCCCTTCTTTTCCATTCTTCCCTTAGCGTGTTGAGTGAGGAGCGCGCTGCTGGGCTCGGGCAAGTGGGGTCCCGCTGCCCAACCCCCCCCCATCCGGAGTATTTTCTCCGGGGCGCCTTTAAGGAGGTTTTTCTAATGCAAAGTGTTGGCAAACGCCCGGCCATCAGCGCCGGCGGCCGTGAGAATGCGCGGAGGATGATGAGGGGGAGGAGGATGATGATGAGGAGGGTGTCCTTGCCCCCGCATCCCCGCTGGCCGCCGGTGACCCCCAGGCTTTGGACCTCCCCGGTACCCGCCTGCGTTCCCCTCCGCAGCAGCGCACCTCGAACAGCGGTTTGTCACCCGGCGAGAGCATCCCGCTGCCGTACTGCTTTCGCGTAGCTGTTAATTTACAGCTGGCGCTCTTTTCCACCAAAAAAAGGAGCAGCCAGCGGAAAGAGACGCGGTCCCGGCTGTTTGGCAAAGCCACCGGCGCAGGAGGGGGATGTTTGCCCCGCCTCAGCCCCGGGAATTCCCGGCTTGGCTTTGCCATGAGGAGCACCCCCTGACCAGGGCTGGTGAGGGGACAGGGGACAGCCTGAGGCTGCGGCCACCGGCGGCTCCAGGCCGGTTGTTCGCCCTTGGCTACGGTTAAGTGGAAGGGTTTGATGGTTTCCTGCGTTCGTTGGTTTTTTTTCTCAAGGCTCATCAAGTCCAGTGTTGCCAAACGGCGCTTTTCTCTGGGGATTCTTTGGTGACACGAGTGGTTGCCTCCAGATAGCTCAAAGTGGAAGTCTGGCTTAAATATATATACTTTTTTTTATTATTATTATTTTTTCACACAACATTACATGTGTGCATGTATATATAAACAGGAAATATTCCTGTGGGCCTTGCTGCCTGCAATATGGAGCAATATGCAGCAGAAATACCCAGACCTAAGGCACGCAAACACGTAGCACCAAATGTGCGCCTTCATTTTTACAGCCTGTATTTGTAATAGAATCATTTTGGAAGGAAAAGTAGTAGCTCTTTAAGCAAACGTGAAAGCTAGCAAATTTATTCCAACTATTTTTCTTTTTTAATGAGTGTTTAAACACAATCATATTTTAGGAATCACAACCGGTGCCTGACCGTAGGTTTGCCTAACACCGGCTCCTCTCTTGGACGTGGGCCAGCATGGCGGGTGCCTATAAAGAGGCAGATTTCCACAGCACGGTGAAATCTCTGACTCGAGATTGCCATGGCTGTTGCTTCCTCCCACTGCCCCGCCAACGCTGCCCAGGCCTCTGCCCCAGCCACTGTGAGTGGCCCCAGCCCCGCTCCTGGGAGCTGCAACCATGCTGAAGAGAACAGGGCAATACCAAAATGGCGCCTTCTCTGCTGGGCCTTCGCTCTGGTAATTGGCATTTTAGAGACTTCTACAGCCGCTCGTGGTCATTGCCACCCGTGGATCCCGCTCCGCTAACTTATTCTGTCCTCCACGACAGCCCCGTCTTGCGTGTGGCCTCCACAATGTCTTGTGGTAAAGCTGAGTGAATTAATTTGTGCGTGAAGAGGAAAAAAAACGAAGTTTCTATTTTCTGTCTTAACTTCGGTGTAATTTTGTCCATTCTTATACTGTGACAATTTTGTCTTTTCTTAAAGACGAGCTGTTTCTCCATCAGCTCATCTCGTAGTGCACAGAGATACAGAAAAGAATTGAACTAGAAGACTTAAAAGAAAAAATATCTTCATAACAGGCCACATATGTCTGTCGCTAAAATTTCTCTTTAATAGACCATACGTCTTTGTAAATCATTAATTTACCTGCAAATTAGATGAAGACGGTTCACCTCGAGAGTGTATATATAATTTTCAGTAATCAGGTTTGCCTCCCCTGTGTATCATTTCATTTCCTTGCCTTCCTCGTAAAGCGATGTGTGACGTGACCGCACACATAGAGTGCGTTGTATTTTCATTTCCAACACCAAAATAGGGTTTCCCGGGGACCCGGCAGTGCTGACCACATTTGCAGGCTTTGTACTCCTGCGTTACGTGTCCAGCAGAAAGCGCTTGGCTGGGCAGAAGGGACAGTCCTGAGCTGGAGGCCTCCCTGTTAGCTGCGGTGACATCCACTTACCTGGTCCATGACACCGTAGCAGCCATGTGAGTGCTCCTCCCGTGTCACATCTCCTTCCACAAGCAAGTGGAAAACGTAGCATATTAGAGTTTAACCCTCCTCTCAAGGGCTCCTTATTCTGTGTATTGGATCTACTTCTGAACATATGTATTAGGGTTAATTGTTCATGTAGAGTAACTCCATAAAGGTCTCTGAAAAGCTTTGAAGACATCAACAAGGTATTACAACGTGACCTCCTGGGTTTACACGTTATGAGCATCTTGATACGCCAGAGTTCAGCAGTGATTAGGCACCTCCCGCCATTTCAGCCTCTCTTCTCCAGGGTCCTCGAGTGAGCGCTAAACATCAGCTATGATTTTTGTCACCCACACAAGGAAAACGAACGTGGTTGGGTATATCGTGGCATAAAAGGTGACTTATTCAGGCCTTGGTAACTACCTGGCCAGTGACTGCTTGTTTTTATGCGCTGTAAATAAACATCTCAAGGCAAGGAGTGGCATACACTGAACCTATAGTAACTAACCTATAGACCACCAACCAAATTAATTCTGCTGGCATGTGATGTAGGCATAACTCATAGACACGGCTATGCAACACTTCCTAGTACTAGAGCTCTGGCTAGATTATACTGTTCTCAGTCATTTCCTATGTCTTTTTTCCTACCAATACACTAACTCCTAGTATCCTTTCTCCCCTTATACTAGCTCCTCCATGTCTTTTTGCAAGCAAGGCTTAATTCTCCTGCATGCCAGAAGCATAGCCCCGAACTCCAGATGTTACCCCTTTCCTTCTAAGTGAGTTTATTTGAAGCAAACGGCAATAGTGGCTGCTGGTGGGATGACGCTCGTTGGTTTGTGACAGAGGAGGTTAGCTGTCCGTAACCTGGCCTTGATGCCATTTGTTGACTGCTAAGAAATGCTGACCAGTCTCTTCATGCACCCCTGTGTGTCCTGTCCTTCACGTAAGCAGCATGGGCTTATTTGAACAGGAGGAGCGAAAGGGCTTGCAGAAATAGGAGTAAGATTGGCTGGTTGGTTGCAAGGAGTCTTTCAAAATGATGGGAATTAGGTAGAAGTAGAAACTTAGACCTGGTATCAGCCAGGTAGCTATGGACTTTAAGTCCTGTTTGGCACTGTTATGCCAGCAAAATACTAGGCAAAATGTGTGTTTTGCTGGCAAAGCTATACTTTGTTGTGTTGGCAGTTATGTAGACTTGGAAGAAAAAAAAGGAAAACTTTGGTCTTTCTTATCTTTTCTTTTTTGTTCTCTCTGTAATTCTCTCAGTTTCTCCCTGGGCTTCCCCCAGCCCAGTCTCCAGTTGACATTGCTTTCCCTGACCTTGCTTCTTTCCAAACGTCTTCCTAACCTTCCTCAAAAGCAGTTTTGCTACTATTATGTTAGAGATGAAATTTCCCAGTGGGCCCAGAACGTTGTATCTTTCCTGACCCTCTTTTTCTTCTGTTCGAGTATTCATCTCCTTTCCTTGCAAAAGGCACATTGCCTAATGCGTGGCAGTAGAATGAGATCTAATTTAAGATGTATCCGAGATGTACCCATGCTACATTATCATCCTGAGCTTAGTCCAAGGCTCTCGGATGAGGGTATCTCTGCACATTGTCTGCCTCAGAAATAGCACCAAGCTGGGTACAAACTGTGACTGTGTCTCTGAAAGCTAAATGAAAACAGCTGGTATCTAACTGAATAATTTAAAAGGCTGTTGCTCAGGTTGACTGTTTTGAACAAATGGAATTGCTATGAAACCAGACAAGATCTGACCGTGTGGTCTCGGCACATCTCACTGAAACCTGTAAACTCAGGTTAAAGCCCACTCACATCTTTCAAATGGGAGAAGCCTCGATGTGTCAGAGAAAATATAATAGCGTGACTTCTTGCTGTAGCAGCGTGCCTGAAGTTTGTGACTATGTGCAGCTCATGGTCTGGCCCCTCAAGAGAGTGAAGCAAGCATCCCGATCTTTCCAGGGCCCCGGAACTGCTGAAGCTGTCATTAGCGCTGCAGAGGAACAGTTGCTAATGAGGGTGCGTTGACTAGACATGGAGCGACTGGTGTGCTGATGACCACAGGATGGTGTGGGATGAGGTGAGTGGCAAAGGGAATGGCACTTTAAAGGGAGATCAGGCACTCTAAAGCGGGATCTGGGCATTTCTCCAGATTGAACACCTGGATCTGGATCAGTTTACTTCCATGAAAGGAAATTCATATGTCCAGACTCAATGGAATTTATGCTAGGGCCTGCTATGATTCAGAAATGTGGCATTTGAGGTATTGCTCCTGTCGTGCTGTTGATTCAGACTTACTCAGGGTACCAAGAAGGGCAAAGCAATTTAACATTATGTGAGGTAGCTTCTGTTTACAAGTACTTATGTGCTCTACATGTGTATAACTTCAGGGCTTAATTTTGAGAGAGGGACATATTTTCCGTAAATATTCCATTGTTCCAGAACACAATTTCTTTCTGTAATTAGAAAACAACATGATTATTTTCTAACAAAAGAACTTGCACAGTTCCAGCTGCAGATAAAAGAGTAGTACAGTGGATAAAACAGGAGGTTGGAAACAAGCGTCTCGAGATGAATTCCTGGTCTCCCTGCAAGCTTTATCCAAGACTCAGCATGGTTTAGGAAATCTTGTTATGCTGCTTTCCTTTGCATTGATTTGAGATCTGGGGTTTTTTAATTAATAAATTAAAAATGTATGCTCTCTGTAGAAAACAAGGTAATGGAGCAGAATAAGAATGAACTTTCAGCTTCTCATTCGAAAAAAGGAGGAATCCTGGAGTCTTTGGGTTTGTTCTTTGGGATAAGCTGGGGGGGGGGAGAAAAAAGTGTGAAAATGTTCTGTACTGAGCACTGAGCTCTCTCCTTGCTTTTAAGAACTTGGACTTGGCTTTTAACTTGAGTCCTTTGCTTCCCTAGCCTGAAAATGCACACTAGTTCTCTGGAGCTGGTCACAAATGGAGAGTCATAAATTCCAGCTCAACTTATCTAAATAGTGTATTTCATGTAGTTTTAAAATATCATATTATCACAGTGAAAGACACACTGTGAGTTAGGCCTCGGATGACGTGCTCAGTGATAATTGCATAAAGGAAGCTTCCTAATTCCATTAACAAACTGTTCCAGGTTTAGATAGGGATGAAGTCACAGTGTCTTCGCTTCGTCTCTTCTGTTGCATTATTATTGTTGTTATGCACTTTGTTGGTGCCTTTAATCAGGGTGCAGTAGCTCATGCCCTTGGTGAACTACTGCAGGACAAAGAGAAGACTCACTGCAGATTGTTTATCGTTTAAATGTAGGACAGAAAAGCAGCCACAGACACGAGGAGAAAACGAAGGAACGTTACCATTTGGTTTGGCAGCACTGATCTCACTACAGCGGCAGCCTCACCTAGCTGCTCTTCCCTTCTGTGCAGGTATCCCAGATGAAGACGGGTATTAACGAGGGATTTGGAAGAGAAGACACGTCAGTTTGCACCAGTGAACAGGGGTCTCTTCCAGAGTATTTCGTGTGATGAGAGAGAATACCAAACATAATAAGAAAAGTTAAGAAGCTGGGATCATGAGGCGATTGTAGACAACTCAATGCTGCTGCACGGGAACAGTAAATTACTTGGTAGGCATGTGGTGGTGCTGGAAAGGACCCTGAAACGGGCTTACTTGTGAAAGGGGACAAGAGCACAGATTGGGTTATCATGGTTGTCGTGGTTTCCCACAATGGTCAAGATCATGGGCCATAAAAATGGTCATTGAATTAGGAAGTCTGAATGCATGGGAAGAAAGGGGGAAAACTACTGCAGCAGTTGAGACCCAAGGTGACGCAAACTTCGAGAAGAAAAGTTTAGGAAAAAAACAGTACTATTAAAGCATGGCCTGATATTAAAGCAGAATTATTGCTGGTTACTAACAAGAAGCTGGTGTCTTATGGCAGTAAATGAGAAAGGGGTAGGAGGAAGGCTTTAAGACCCTAGTGGAGATGGATTTCTTTCTTTAATTCAGGCAGAACAGGCAATCTAGGTGGCTGATTAACTGCAAGCAATGGTAGATACAAAGGATGAGATTTTAATTTCTTCTGTGGTGAGGACATCAGCAAATTATTGTGTGAGCTTAATGGAACCTGGTTTCTGAAGATGTGTATTTCAGGAGAGCTCCATTGAGTGGACTCTCTGATGTCTAATTGGTACATTACTCCCTGCTGTAACCTACTTGGCAGGGCCTGGAGTGCACTAACTTTGTTCCCCTGACCAGCCCCACCTGGGACTCTGACCCACCCCTCAGGAACTCATTTAAGCTGAGGCCCAGACCTCCACCCTTCTTCCTGGGCGTCTCCTTTTGCAAAGCTTGCCTGTAGAAATGTGGTGCCTTTGGGACCACAGCCTCCCTCTGTAATAACTACAGACAGATGGATAAATGAAGGCACGTGTATGACACATCTTCAGGAAGGTCGGTTAAAAAAGGCAAGTCCCAAGAGTCTTTTGCCTACAGTCATCTTTAATTGGTGAAATGGGTGGTGGGGTCGTTTAAGAGTTGTGCTTGTGCTACTCTGGGTGATCCTAGTGGTAAACATAGGACCTGGTGTCCTGTGGCCTTACAGATCAGGGGCAGGTTTTGTAGTCTTCTTTGAAGGATTCTGGATGCCAAATGGCAGGTCTAAAGTTTTTGTGGCTCCGCGACTGGCAGGTCTGTTGGTGATCTGAACCTCTGTAAATTCTGAATTGTCCTGTAATAATGCTAATGTTATGAAACAATGGGAAATATTGTGCCTTGCAGAGTAAAATTCCCTTTTAATAATATTTCTTGGTAAGTAGAGTTGTGTCGTAGGTATAGTTAACGCTTTTCTTGTCATAAATGAATTGCAAGCATGTAGAACAAAGTGTGTTTGTAAAGAAATATCCACATGTGCACATTTACAAATAACATTTGCGTTGGGGTTCTCTGAGGACAATAATGATGACAAGCAGAATGGGCTGGTTTCACATCAAGGGGATTGACTTAGATCAGAGTCACTTATATTGCCGATATTAATAATGATTTAAATTCTTAAGTTGGAAACCTTGATTTAAGGAATTTGTTTTGCATTTGTGCTTCCTAAGTATTTTTCTAAATAAAGGTTGATTCACATTGGCTGGCGAAATTGAGCATTTCCTTTTTCCAGCCATGAGGGTTATATGCATGCTACGTCTGTATATATTTAGGTAGTTTAACATATATTTACATGGATTCTTAATTTATACACTTTTACTATGCTAGAAAAATAATTAATGAATATTTTCTGACTTCCTAAATTATGTTTATTTTTCCTCATACAGTGCTTCAAACTCTATTTGGGTAGTAATTAGACTTTCATTAAAAATACATAAAATCTGGAGGGAAGGGGGGTATTAGTTAAAATATGCTGGGTAGCTAAAAAGTAGTTTTGTTAGAATGTGTTTCTTTTAAAAAGCAACATCTAGATCTGCCATCAATTTCAGACTTGTAGCTATGAGATGTTATTTTAGTGGGGCATTTGTTGCCCATGTCACCCAACCAGGTAGGGTTGCTAAAACCTTGATGGACCTTTTACAGCGTCCAAGGAGTGTGTGGTGAAGCTGAAGTCTGGGCCAGGAGAAAGAGGAGGAAGCCACAAAGGACAGGAGCTCCTGCAAGGTTAGTGGTAGCTTCTCCGTGCAAGCTGGTGTCAGCAGAGAGTGAGGGAAAGAGGAAAAGCCACCAGCTGTCCTGAGCCACAAGGACAAGGTGTCCTGGTTCAGAGCCTGCTGGAAGTAGCTCATAACAGTGGTTTTGACCAAAATGGGTTATTTCTACCCCTGCACCATCACGAAATTTAGTGCCAAAGTACTTCTGCAAAGTGCATCCTAGCTGATTTTTAGATTACCTGGATGGTCTGTGGTTGGGACGTTGAACTGTCACTGTGTCTTCCCAGGTTTTAGAAACAGATTTCAGTATCTTGTAACACATTTTAGCCTAACTGAACTGGAAAAAAGGACCATTCTGCTTTTAATCCGTGTTGTTTGCTTTGTGTGTCTTGGTACCAGCATGATGCTCTCCTGGAAGACCTGGTCCTTGGAGAAGGTTCTTGATTTGCTGTGCTGGGAAGCCTAACTTACTTAGTTTTTGACAATGAAGAAGGCATTTATACTTATTAATCGGCAAAAATACAGCAAAATTTTGTCATACTTTCTTTTTTAAATTTAAATGCATTTACAAGGTCTCTAACAGCCTTTTAGGTATGGAGCAATGAGGAAGATAGAATTTTTCCCTTGCTAACTGGGATATCTTGAACATCTTGATTTAATCAACTAAATCAAGAAATTACTACCTTCCATCCTGATGACAAAAAGATTATTTGTGAGAGTAAACAGTTTCATCGCTGAGTGTTCCTTTAGGTAGTGAAGCTACTGTGGCTGTAGGGAGTTTTGAATGAAAACAGCTGGAAGGTCTATGTGACCATCAGTGTTGCACATACATCTCTATACGTGACAAAACTAAGCACAGCAAAGGTGCCCTGAATATCACCCAAGACATACAAGATGTACACAAAGTAGATGGTTTGAATTGCAAAGGGACAAGCTTAAATAATAGTAGTTTGAAGCTTTCCCCAAAATGATCTTTCTAAAAATCTCTTGGTCCTCTTACCCTGCTTGGCCAAGGTAGTTTTAAGTACGAAGGAGGTAACTGGTTGCCAGAAACTTTTGTTTGCTTGTTTTGTATTTTTTTAGTAAAAGACTGTTCACTCTAACTCTGGTTTCTGCTTAAGTAAATCTGATTTTTCTTTTTTTTTCAGTGAAACTTTTAATGTGACAGCCAAACCTAGGAAAAATGAAAGTGCTCATTAAGTCCTATCTAATCTCAATCTTATCTGGCCATCCATGCTCATAATTAGTTTCTCAGTTTTAAAGGCACTGATCATTTAGTAAAGCCAACTGTGTAAATTGAAATGAAGGAACTATTAATTCAGCACTTGGAGAACAAGGTACCAATTTCACATAGTTGTGTTAGCATTTCTGTCACCGTGGTTCCACGTATCTGTTGGCGCCTTATCTCTGTAAAGGCAGAGACATGTAATGCCCAACCCTTCAATCTCAAATATAGTAGTACGCAAATGTACAAAGACAGGTAGAAAACAACCCAAGAAAACAAGACAAAATTCCACTTTATATTTATATGGTGATGAAAATTATGCCAATGAGACCGATACATCATAGCTAGGACTAAGCCTCTCAAATTTGAGGATGATGATGATACTTTTCTTTGGATGTTTGGTGGCCTTAATATCTTAAACAGGTTTATTTTTAAAAGAAGATTTCTTAATTTATGTATGGGGGGTTGCTTTAATAAAGACATTACATTATTATATCCATTGTGCATTACAAAGCTGGAAAAATCACCTCCCTTCCTCCAGCAAAACCAATTATTTTTTGTACTTCATAGAGGAGTAAACAGTCCTCTTTACTTCAAAACATCCCTTTCCTCTGATCCTTAAATAGCTACTCTTAGAGAATTTCTTGCCTCTTTGCTGAAGATCTTGATTTATCTCCAGCCCTGCATATCTTCATGAGCAACACCTTAGAGTTCTCATGCTAACAGGGTTTCTTTTCCTCTCATTCTCTTTAGTTCAAAGTTGGCCCTAAATATTTCTCTGCAACAAATTAATATACCCAGTGTGTACAAGTCATAGGGATAGGATTTCTTAAGATCTTCTGCACAGGTGGAATATAAATTCCTTTATGTACACAAATAGGAGGTAGGAAATGTTTAAAATTCAGAAAGTGGCCTGCTTGTAGGGGGAGTTCTGATTACCAGCTGATAACCAGTCCTCTAAGGTTTCCTGCAATATGTAATAATATTGGAGATGAAAGAGAATATAAGTTGCTTTAGGCCTTGTCCATTTTACTGAATGTCATGTCAGGGATTAGATTTAATTTGATCCTTTGTGCAAAGAATTTTTTTAATAAAGTAGCTGTTCAGATTAAAGGATAAATTAATATATTATTCTATAGTAATAAGTGTTAAATTGGATAATGTGTTCCCTCTGACGGTATCACAGAAATTACTTACTGTGATAAAGTGTTGCTTGTCATAATTCAGTAGAATGTAAGTATGTCCTGGAAACCGCATTCCCCAAATAAACACGTTTGAACCATCTGAATTGCTTATCACAGAAGTAAACAAAATCACATTGCCCTTAATTAAGAAGGAAAAGAGACTACTTTTTGGTTCTTACAGCAGTCTTACTGAATAAGTTAAACGGATACAAATTTCTCAAACACGTACAAACCCAAGCTGGGCCTTTTGCCTCCGATAGCAAAGGCAACAGCGGAGAGAAAGACAGCAAACACCTCCCAAGGCAACGACCCTCTGTACTCCTGCCCATTCCTCTCATGCTGGCTTGAAGCTGGCTTTGAGTAGACAATAGCTTTTTGGAACGCCATAATTTAAGAATAAGAAAATCCTAATCTCCTGCTCCTGGTGGGGAGCAGCTTTGCCTGAAGAAGGCTGTGCAGGCTCAGGAGGAGCGGGGAGTAATCCCTGTCCCAGCTCTGCCTTGTCCTTCCTGGAGAGCTAAAGGCCTTTTTTTGCTCTATTTGTTCTATTCTGCACTTTAGCTGAGGCACTGTGAGACCCAGAAATTACTTAAATAGCAACACTAGAGATGAGAAAATGAAGATTGGCTCACATGTTAATTAACCAGCTTCACCTTATCATCCACAATGCACCCCAAGACTGTAAAAATATGCCTTGGTGTTTCTGGTTGGTTTTACTCTTTCATGCTCTTCTAATGAGAACACCTGAAGGGATTTTTTATAGAATTTGATGGCAAGTGCACTGAACCCAACTGGAAAAGGCACCAGTGATTCAAATCTGCTTTAGAGTATGCCCACAGTGGGAGCTGAAGTAATTTTTTTTCACTCGAATATTCCTCTTCTGAAATAATTCTCTTCTATTTCTGAACTTGACTACTTTGTTTAATACATCTAGTTTATACATGCAGGTTCTGATTTTAAAGATTTTTTTTTTTTGTCAGTAGAAGCTGAGACAATTCTCCTCACAAATGTCTGGAAAACTGAGGAATATTTTAATATGAGAAGAGCCTTTTAGAGGACTTACAGGATGTGATATAGGTCACCTGATAGTTCCAGCTGGGGCTGTGTGAGTCAGTAGGAAAGAGGATGAAGTACATTCTAAAGCTAGGAAGTGCAGGAGTGTTCAGAAAGGGAAATATTGATTTTTTTTTTTTTCCTTCTTTTTAATGGCTCCTATTGCATAATTTAAGCCACTGCTATAGGTATGTTTTTGCCAGACAGGAGTGGGTTGTGGGTCATAATTCCAAGAATCCTAGTCATTACCTAATAAAATAAAATGAAGCATTTTAGCAATCTGCAATATCCAGTTCCTGCCAGCTGGTCAGCTCTGCAGCCACGCTCAGAATTAATGTGAGTGGCCACCATGATGGCAGGTGGTGGTGCTGGCACCGGCCTTCAGGCTGGGGAGATCCTACAGCATCAGCTGCAGGCTCTGACTCTCTACTGTTGTTCCTCCTCCAGGGTCATCTGCCCTCTTCATGAGTGAAGCTGTTGGGTGGGCTTTTGATGCCCGTATGCTGTGTGAGCAGAGAGCCAGGTGCCTCCTCGGAAGCACTGGATTGACTGAGCCGGTGTTCTGCTTCTGCAAGGTCTGGCCAGGTTTCACAATGTGCACTGCGTGATGGTGGGAACGGTGAAGAAAGTGGTGTGCGAGCCCTCTCTCATGCAGAAAGCCTTGAATAAGCAGTCTCAACTGCCAGAAAGGATAAGCATGATGGGTTTCAGACGTTTGGCAATAAATCCCATTTCTCTCATCCTCAGAATGCCTCTCCCAGCAGAGACCCTCCTCTAGGCACCTAAAGGTAACAGCAGCTTTTCACAGCGGAGAAAAACTTTCTGAGGTGAATTAATCGCAACATCGCTTCATGCTACTCTTTTGTCCTCTCTTGGTAGTTCTGTTTCTGAATTTGGAGATAATTGGAGAAGTTTGAGTTGTTTGGGCTGCTGTTATGTCTAAATGCTTCTCTGATTTGTAAGTTCTGATACCTCTTCATACAAAATTATTTCTGTTTCGTGACTGTCTGGGGTGTGTGTGTACATAACGCTGTATACACAGAGATCAGCACAGACCTGGCTCAGGATCTACTTTGTCTACAGTTAATTCACTCTCCCTCATCTAACTGCTTGTTTAGTCTTATAACGTAAGATGTCTCCTGTTTCTGGTATCCAGAACCCATGTTGTCTGTGGTCACTTCAAAGGACTCTTTCCTCTTCAGATATATTTATCATGAGTTTAAATCAAGAGTATTTTTTACTTTTGAACGTTTAAAAATGTTGTGACACTTTTTACTCTTTCCTTGATGATAAAGCAAGGAAAGTATCACTTTTTACACCCATTGTAACTTCAGGATTTTTATTTTGCTTAGGATTCTTTATTAGGATAACTCGATTTATACTGAGTATATAAAGGATGTAATTTATGTTATTTTCAGAAAGAAATGTAGGAAGAAAACAAACTAGACACAGTTTATATCTAAAACAGATTTTTAAAAATAGTCTGGTGATCCTATGGTGGCTGGAAGCTCAGTGACAATAGGTTAATAATTGATCTGCAGCCTCTGATTGTGGTTAGTTATGGACACAATTTCCAGGAATTTCAGGTTTTTTACAGCTATTTCTTCACTTTATGTGATTAAATATAATGACCTCAATTTTTCATGTGCAGTTGTCTGTGAGCCTTTTTTTTTTTTTTAAATGCCTTGGTTTCCCTGCAGTTCATATTCTGAATTAGCAGAAACTTTTTATTTTGGCATGGAACTTTCAATTTCTGCTTTTTTTATAAAGATGGAATAAAGTAGATTACATTAATCTTTTATTTAATTTTTTAAAGTGTCTGTGGCAAATGAAGTGCAAACCTCATGGACTATGTTATTGGTGCAAAGGGAGGTGATTTAAGAGCAAAGGAAATTTCCCAGAAGTCCTTCCAGTGCTTTTAAACCAACCTTTTCAGTGTAGTGTATCTACATGAAACAAACTACCGCAGGAAATTTTGTGAGTGTTTTTGATATCTGTATCCAGATATTTCTGATACATGTATTAGAATGTAAAATCTGCATATTCAGCTATCACTAAAGCGGATGAATTGCTGAAACAGCTCTCGTATGCACGCCACACGCATAGGTGAATGAATAATGCAAACCAGGCGTTTACAGAGTTTTCACTAAAGAAGAGGGGAATGAGGCTTCCTATCAATATTTAGGGCTTGACTCTTCTTCAACTCAGATTTTCTGTGAGCATTTATATTAGTGTGAAGTAAGCTTAAGAAGAATTAAAAAAAAAAAAAATGCTCCTCTGGAATTTACATGGCTCAGGAGGTTCATAATAGGATGAGTGTCTTTACTTCAGGTCACTGATTTAAATCCCAGTTAGAAATAGCCAGAAGTCATTACAATCTGATGGCGGGTTGGTGACCTATGAAATGAACTGGTGATGGGAGCCACCAGTTTCCACCAGGACACGGCTACCTATTGCACCAGCGAAGCAAATTTAGTAGCCTGCAATTAGAGAGACCAGAGTTTGTCTTTTCCTTAAGGAATATCTTGTTTCTCACTGCCCAGCCTGCACTGAACAGTGCACAGTTGAGTTTTATCCATTAATAGGAGATTTTCTTAGAATTACAGTCTTGGTAGCTGATCCTTTAAATCTGTAGAGACAACCAGCTGCAGCCTTTAGGTAGTAATTTCTCCTCTGCCTGGTTTTTCTCTAGTAACTATTTGCCTCTTTTTATGCACATGGTGATTTTTTCCAGGCTTTTCCTGTCATTGCTGGGGAAGCAGCCTCTCTTTGCCCTCTCCCACACTTTATTTCACTTTTCAAAAAAAAAGAACTTAAAGCATTGTTTGCTGTTCCTGTGACTGTATTATTGAAAATATTTATGTATGTGTAGTTGGAGTCTAATATGAAATAGCTATTGACTGGTAGACTAGATAAATTACCCAGTGTCTGTGGAGGCAGAATCTGGAAATGTAGTGTGTTTGTGTAATAAATACAGAATTTGTAATTTGACCTTACAGGCAGAGGTGACTGACAGATTATGGGTCTCTCTAACCTGATTCCAAACAGTCACATATTATGGATGACATTTTCCCTTCATGGCATTCTCTGAAGCACCAAATTTGAAGACAATAGGCTTATTTGAGCTCTATTTTTTATTTGACACATTTTCTTAAAAATAACAGCAGGCAGAGAAAAGATGCAGGGGGGAGACTGGAGATAAGTTTTAATGTTTCAAGCTGTTGCCTTTGGAACTTGCCTCTTCTTGACTGGGGCTCTCAAAATACGACTTTCAGGCAGTAGTCAGATGCGCATAAAGTTACTTGCTGTTGTGCTGGTTCAGCCATCATCATTTTACGCTGCCATCAGCTGCCTGATCACAAAGGCCAACACTGAACTCAGCAACAGCCCCTCAGAAGGCTTCTTTCAGACAGTCCTGCCAGAGGTTCCTGTGGACCTAGCTTCTCCACTGCCCACTTCTCCACTTCTCCACTGTCCTGCTGGACACAACAGAGATGGCTTCTCAGTGGCCCTTCACATGGAAGGACACCACCAACAGAGCTCAGCAGGATGTAACCAACCCCAATAGAAGCCACACCCAACAGGAAGCTCTTCTATTTAATTGGTCCTGGTTGATATAATCCTGGCCTCACCCACCACCCCAACTGTGACCACCTGGGTGCAGGTGGAGACAGAGACACAGGTGGGCCAGGTTCTGCCTCTGGAACATGAAGCCAATAGAAAAACCAAAGCATTCTACTAGGTTGTGACTCATCCACAGGTCAACTCCGACCTGGGGCCCTCAGCTTGGGCCCAAGCACTTCACTTGCATGGAAGATTACAAGAGTGGGGCTGGAGAAAGTGTACTTTTCTGTATGTATTACTTGCACATAATGTTTAGTCTGGTGGTGGGTATTATCAATATTCATAGAATCATATAATGTGTTGGGTTGGAGGGGACCTCTAAAGGCCATCTAGT
>JAVSBS010010867.1:0-14381 GCA_033124195.1 Coracias cyanogaster
CCCCCCCCCCCCCCCCCCCCCCCCCCCCCCCCCCCCCCCCCCCCCCCCCCCCCCCCCCCCCCCCCCGGAACTCACAATAATACATCATAGATGGTTCAATGTCAGTGTTTTCCTTAGAGAACAGTGTGAGTGTCGCCTGCATGCTGAAGACCTTATCTGAAATCACGAAACAAAACAGCTCTGAACCAAAACTTGTGCCATGGCCAAAAATGTGGAAACAAGAGCTGGTCAGACCGTCTCTTAAGATGCTTAGGGTGCAACACTGCATTTGCTGCACTATGAGTAAATGCCACAATGAGAAGCAATGCAAAGCTTCAGCTGTGGAATCAAAAACACGATTTATAACCTGAGCTGGGTGAGATACTCCATCACCAGGGAAAAACATGCCCTGAAACATCAAGACAACCAGTGAGAAAACGATTTGGTGTAAGTGGTTTTGCAAGCAGAAGATTCAGAGCCTGGTGTTTTACAGAAGGTAGCAGAGCCTGAGGGATTGCGGAAGCAGGGTCACAAGCTTGGAAGTGAAACTGGAAGTAGGAGCACCAGCAAAGAGTGTTTGGGAACTTCTGCTCTGTGGTGGTGGTCAGAACCCTCAAAAAGTGCAACTCTCTCAAAGGGAATGTCTCTACCACCAGGTCATGTCACCTTGCCAAGCTCAATAACTTAGACATAACCAGAAGCCTCGAGAAGGGGAAGCTCAGGCTGGGAAGATGAGGGGAGAGTTGTATCCCAGACCAGATAGTAAAACCGAAGGTGGAAGATCTAGGTTCAAGTCCATGAGCTGAAGTATAGCGGGAATTTAAAGTATGTGTGTCCTTCTAGAAGGATTCTAAGCACCAGGCTGCTGCTTATTCCTACAGGCTTCTATAAAGCTTCAGTTTTAACATAGATTTATTAAATTTATTTATTAATTTCTATTAATTTTTCCAGGAACAACATTTTGTTGTGAAAAATCCTCAAAACACCTGAAATCATAGGCTTGCTAAGAAAAAGCATCTATTATTTCCAGCGTGGTGGGACTTCTTACAAGAATTCAGTAAGTTGGTTTTGGTGTGAGGGTTTGTTAGCCTGGGGCCATTCTCTAACCACATAGGTCTTCTGGGTCCTCATTCCTGCAGATAGGCTGGTCTCCTGGCTAGTGTGAAGATTTATGAACTGCTCTTGTCCTCCTCACCGTGAGGGTTTCATAAATAACCCCTGTGTTCTCCCAGTTCTCATACTTTCAACTTACTTGAGGGGGAGAAAATGACTGCTCCCTCCAAAAGAATCCCAACTCTTGCTGATGCTATCTAGCATTTTCACATTGTCATTGTTCCTGAAGCTCATTTTGTGGTCCTGCACAAGCAGGCATCAGGGCATCTGGATTTTGGCACACCATAGGCATCACCTGATTCTGGACTACAAAGGACCTAAATAGGTAGAAGGGAAAGCATGTTACTTAGAGATCAGGGGGAGCTTCCCATTTTCCTTTTGGGTGAAAAATAGGGATTTTCAGAATTTGGTCTGGATGTGGTTTGCAAAGCCTCCATATTTATTTGATAGATTTATTAATTTTAAAGTTTTTTCCCCTACTTTTTATTTTTGTTTGATAGAAGATTTTTTTTTTCACCTTCCTTTGGTGTTCATAGCAGAAAGAACAGCCTTTACAGTAGGTGCCAAGGGAGCGAGATGTGTAGCTGAGGGAGTCCTGTGTCCTTCCTGCAGTAGAAAACTTGGGTCTGCTGGTGCTTACTTCAGGTGGCTACGTGCGTGGTGTAGGTGCCATGAATGACTCACAGATGACTGCAATACTTAAGGCTTCTTACAAGGGGTTGATCTGAGGTGAAAAGAGAGAAGAAGGAGAAGTCTTACTCGACTCTGTGGACTGGTTCTTGGAGGGTGATGTAGAAGCCATTTGCCTGTGAAGTTCTCCCTGTGGCAAAGCTTAGCCTTGCAGCAAAATGTTCTCAGGAGTTCTAAATCTGTGAAAGTGAAGATGACCAGCAAGCTGGACATTTCTTAAGGTGTGTATGAATGCAACTGAAGACTTCATTTAATGCGCCAAACTGCTGTGAAAACTCCACCAAAAAAATGGAATTAAGCTTGTGCATCCAGGCCCTCCTACAGCTGCTTCTACAGGAACATATTTAGGTCTACAGGAATTTATGTAGGTCTACAGGAGCCCTATCTTCAAGCCTGTCCTTTGTTGCCCATAACTCTTTTAGAGGACTAGAAAAGCTTCAGAAGAGCTGGTTGTGATTCCTGTAGTTAAGTTCCATCCTGTTCCAGAAGAAGAGCTTGCCCATCGTCCTGCCCTGGTGCAATTGGAAAGGGTGGATGGATTCAAGAAATGCCAAAATTATGCACATTTGCTATCAAATCAAATGTTCAGCCCTTACTGCTTGTCACCAGCCCAGACACATAAGCATAGTTGTAATCACATGGGTGGGACAACAGACAAGGCAAAGGCTTAAAATGACACTGGTGGAATGACTTCAACCTGATGTCAGTAATACCAAGCTGTCAATCTGTGTGTCCATCTGAAAAATGTGAAGAAAATGACACAAAAGCTCAAGATTCCCCTGTGTCCTGGGGCAAAAACTTTGGAGATGCCAGAGGTTCAAGTAGCCTTGCATTTCTTGAGGTCTAAAATTCACATCTGCTTGGACCTAACCTTAACGTAAGCAACCACTTGGGCATGTTGCACTAAGGCTCTATCTGGATGGTGTTGCAACGTCCTTTGGACTGTGGGAGAGGACAGCATTTGAAATACAGACGTTTGAGCAAGTGCAATGCAGCTTGTCTTTGCTGGAGCCTGACTTCCTTCCTTGGATGAAGCCAGAGATCTGTGAGCTCTAATAACATGGCAGCTACCCAACTTGGGCGCATCCCTGTTCTAGTTGCATGAGAATGTCAGAGTGTGTGGGGAGTCAATGAAGGTAGAAGGAAGACCTCACTTACTTGCTTTCCTTCAAAGTTCATTGTGTTTCTTGTTGCTGAGAATGGTTTCATAATTACAAGCATATGGTGACAATTTCTGGGTATCAGTAGAGAGTTGAGGTCTGAACCTGTGGCATTCAGGGGTGGAAAAAGTCTTCTTGTGGCAAATTTTCTTGACATTTTGACACAAGAAGCAAAGAGAATATGCATTGTTTATGGTTATTGATGTTGCTGATTACTTTGGTGGATTTGTCCCAACTTTTCCTCTGGCAGACGCTGTGGTCACTTCTGCTCTTGTGGTTGGGTACCATGGAGCGCATGGTATGTGATGGGTGTTCATTACTGCCAGCCATGTGATGACCTTGCTGACAGTGATCCTAAAGCTCAAAATTAGCCCAGCACAGGCTGTTCTTGGTTTTCCAGCTTTTTGACATGCTCAGGGTAGTGGTTTTGAGCCATACCCTACGGCCATGTGGGCTAGATGTTTCCTTCTGACAGCAAGAATTGCGACTGGTGTAACTACTAGTTTTCAAAAGCAGAGGCTTTAAAACAAATCGTCAGAGGTTACAAAGCTTGCTGTAAAACTGAGAGTTCATGTTTTGCTTCTTACTGTTGTTCCAAGTGTAAAAGAGGAGAGCACTTCGACATCGTTGTCACATTGCTCATCCCCACGAGGAAAAAATGCCTTCAGTCTGCTGGGAAAGACAAACAGTGTTGGTAAAATGAAAGTCGACAAGGCTAAAATCAAAATGCTGGTGTTTTAATTGCTTTTACCATGGTCTCAGGAAGGCTCCCGTTGCAAATGCAGGGTCTTGTAGGGTTAGGTGCTATGTAGACATAGAACAGAGCATAATCCCAGTCCCCAAAGGGTTTGAGTTATGTGGGACTCCTCTACTGGCCAGTTTGGCACTGATGTGCTTGGAGACCATGTCACAGACATACTGATTTTAATAGAAAAAAAGAAAAAAAATTATAGGCTTCTTTTTCAATTGCAAATTAAATTTCTTCCATCTTGTCAACAGTTCTTGGATGGCCACTGCAGAATGATCCCTTTAATAAGACGAAACTCTACTAAAGTAATAGAAATGAACTTCTGCAGCTGAAGAGCTTTACTGAGACTGGAGAAGTTTGCTTTGGGAGGAAGCCAGGTCCCGCTGAGGTCTGCAGGCGATTTGCTCTTGGCCTCAGTGGGGCCAAGCTTTCACCCGTGGAGATCATGTCCTGAGGAAGAATTAGTCTAAAATAATTTTCAAAACTTGTATTGTTTGACTCGCATCTAAGTGGCTTTTTGACACTGAGTGGCTTTGTGTTTCTGATTGACTCAGTTGCTCCCCTTAACGTCTTCTAGGAGTGAGCTCTCAATGAAGAGCCAAGCACAAGGAAGGATCAGATGCGAACAGACCTGATGACAGGTTTCTAAACCAATAGCTTCTTAATCATGTGAGTGTAAGGACTCCCTGAGTGTCTGCTGAAGCTATATATTTTTGATGGGAGGTGTGCCTTGGAACCCTACCATATGGGAGAGCCACATCATGGTCACGGCTAGGGTCTGGAGCATGGCATCTCTGGGAGATCCTTCTCTCCCTTCTGCAGATCTGCTGTCAAGCAACATTTTGAAAGAGGAAAAGAAAAATGGTAAAAAGCGTTTTGTTGCTTGTTATTATTTTCTTGATTATTTTGCTCTTGATTATTTTCCCCTTCTTTTTCAGAACATAGTGTTAGGAAAAACAATTCAGTTCATAGAACTGAAACCCCAGGAGATTCAAGGCTGGGTTTTTCCCTTGGTTTTAAGACCTACTGTTGCATTAGACTTAAGCAGTACATAATTATCAAGATTTAAGCTTTGTGTCCTGAAATCAACTGGTTCCATAGCAGACCCCCAACAAACTAATTTTTTTTTTTTTTTACGGAGAGTATGAAATAATTTTAATCATTTTCCTTTTTGAAAACCTTGAGAACTGTTTAAGAAGTAGATTTATAAAGTATAGGCTCTGTATTGTTGCACTTGAAGTTGTCTACCATGGAGTGAGTGATTTAGACTTAAAAAATATATATTAGTCTCTGAATCAGTGATTACAACACAGGGGCTATCAACCATCAAGAGGCTCTTTTAAATCTCTGCTGAGCTGTGCTCTCTAAAAAGCGTGTGTTTGTGCATGGAAGAATGAGAAGAAAAAAAGGAAATCTGAGAAATCAGGTGGGGGGGGGGGTGGGGGGGCTGTATTTTTAGAAAAATAATTTCTTTTTGCTACAAGGACTTTTATTTTCTCTGCTCTAAAATCAGGCAATGATATGGTCCTACTGTGCCTCAGGATGTCTGCTTAAAATAAAGGAAGGGCTAAAATGATGGACCATCTGGAAGCCTGTGCGGAAGGAGCGTGCCAGTGCAGTTTGACGTGGAAGAGCATCCTTTGGACGAATTTTTAAACACTGGTCAATCCACTGCAGGATTTTTTTTTTTCTCTGTTGGTTTGATGACAACTTCTCAGAGGCTGTTACTCCGTGTTCTAGTCCTGGTCATTTCCTTCCCATCTAATTGAAGGAGAACACTGGGACACAGTAGTTCTCTCTAGAAGTAACCTTACCGCCTCCTCCTATGACTAGCGCCAAGAAAATGCATTTTCTCTTGGGTTTGGGGGTTTATTTTGGTTTTGTTTCCCTGGCTGGTTTCCTCTGTAACTGGGACAGCGCTTTGCATAGCTGGTTTCACTGTTGTGACAAGTGCCAGTTGCGCTTCCTCTCCCATGCAGGGGGTGATGATGGATGGTCTTGCCCTCGTCTTCCCTTCCCAGCCAGGAGGCTGGTGTCACAAGCTTGGCCAGATCTCCTCTCTACCGGGGCACAGTAAGATTTTCCTTCTCTTCCCAGTTTTTTTGCAGGCCTGGTTCCTCTGACACCAAAGCATGGAGTGGGAAATTTTCAATTTTTGTTGGATTTTTCAGGACTTATGCATTGCTCAGCAGGCTTGGCTTCAACGGTGTGTTTGAGATGAGCAGAAATTTATCCCTGTTCCTAGAGAAAGGGATGAATCTCCAGCACATGCAGTAATCCTCTTCTTAGGTTGTGTGCTCAGATGTTCAAGTCCCAGCCCTGCACCTGATGACACATATTTGACTTAGCGTGCACATTTGATGTAGCCCATGCAAGGTGCTCTGTTGCTCATGATTAAAGGACTGCTCAGGCACAAGGATTTCGAGCCTCATCGTCACAGGCATCTGTAGGAAAACAAGGAAGCTCTTTTGTGTTAAGAAATGTTGGGAAAATCTGTTGGTTTTTTTTTTATTTTTGGTGGAAACTTTCACAGCACAAGCAAGGTCAACTCCATCTCCTAAAAGAAACTCTCCATGCTCAATGCAACCTCCATGAGGAGATGATTAATGGTTTTTTGGCGGGTGGTGGAGAGGGACATTTGAAAGCTAGCGCAGTTTTTAAAAAAGAACAAGTGTAGGCACCTTTTCTCCTCTCAACCCGGTTCATGTAGAAAGCACTGAAGGACTAAAGGACAACCCAGTATCGTGGACATTTGTGCCATTAACTGCTGTTGCTTTCGTCAGCCATATGTACAGATGCATTCTTTTTATAGTGCCGCATATGGCACCACCATAATTGAATTTTTCATAATAATTGATCTGACCTGTATCACCCTGTTCCCTTTAGAAGAGCTAATTCAAACAGATTGAGATTAGGACTAAAAATATAGTCCGGTTAGCAGAGGAACCATTAAGAGCCTGACTTCACAGTAATGATGATGCACAATCTGTTTTGCCCTGTCTAGTTTGTACTATTTATATGTAGCACGTGGTCAAGGCTGATACCAGCTTTGTTTCCATCTGTGTCATCTGTAAGATGTGATGCAGGGGGAGCCGGTGACTGGCCCTGTCCACATTAGCATGGCCAGCAGGTCTAGGACGCTGGTTGGTGACTCTGTCCATGTTGTATGGAAAACATGGATGTGAGGGATTAGAGTTGCAAGGTCCCATCCCTGGACAGTGGGATGCTGAAGGCTCTTGTATCATCTGCTTAGCTTCATACAGCAAACTGGAAATATCAATGAAGGAAACAGCTGGAATTGGTTAGCTGAATCAGTCCTTGTATCCAGAGGAATTAAACCCTTTTGGTGGTCTCTGACTCCCTCCTTGCTGTAGCCAGAACTTGGCTCTTCAGTTCAGATTCTCAAATGAAAAAACAGTGGTGGCAAGCTGCAGACAACGGAGAATATTAGAAACTGTCCTACAAGATTAGGAAGCTGCAAAAGTGAGCTGCAGCTACTTTCTCTCCCAGTGCTCTCAGCTGCAGCTGAGAATCGAGACCAGACTTTATTTTTTGCAAGGGAGGGGGTGAAATAAATCTCCTTTGATACTGTGCAAAAAATGAAAGTAAATGTTGAGCCCAGTGCCTTGAGCACGCATCTCTTCTGCTGTATAGCAGCAGCGTTTTAGAGCTGAAATCCACTTGCTTTGATCACTGATGGGGAAAGAAAAAAAAAAGAAGACATAAAAGGGATTTATTGTGAAATAACGGATTTGATCCTTAGTAATCCTTTCTTTGGGATTAAACTTGGAATATTATTTCTGTGATCTCTGGAATTAGACTGTGCTGCCGTAACAAAGGAAAGCAAATGAGTTCCACTGCAGGATGAGGTTGAGCTGTGAATGGTGTGGGGTGAGTTACTTGAACAGAGCAAAGCAGCTGATAAATTTACAGTTCTACTTTTGATTATGTAACATCTACAGGCAAGCATAAAACCGGCAAAAAAACCCCAAGCCCAGCCCAAGGCAGAAAAGACCCCAGACCCTCTCTTCAAAGCACACCCAAACCATTGGGATCTCTGAAGACTATTGGTCAGAGCTGCTTTTTTGAGAATTTCCTGTTTATGGGATTTACAAGTGGTACCTGATGCTGTTGGTGTGACCATATAGATGAGACATAAAATGTCAGTGCAAAATTTCTTCCTGCAGATACTTGTGTGTATGGCCACAATGCTTTTCAGAGAGATTTGGCAAGCCTGAGTTTCTCTGCCTGAATGGCGTCCACATGCACAAGCCTTAGATCTCTCAATACATGGTTAATTTGGCCCAGTATGTGCTGAGAAGTCTTCCTGAGCAACTTGTTTATGGGTTTATTAAGAAAAAATACATACAAAATGTGTTGTGAAACCTTAGTATGCCACTTCAATGTCCCAGATCTTTCAGAGAAAGCTACTCCAAGGACCTTGTCTTGGTTTCCCTGCTAAATGTCAACTTTCTGCACTCAAGATGGGCATAGGTGGCTTTTAAACAGGGGGAAAGTTCTTCTATATTATGCTTTGAAACTGCTGATCTTAAAAAACAAACAATTAAACAAAAGCTGTGGGACAGAGAGCAAGCTCTGGAAAGGGAAAAAGTATTAATTGCCTGCCTCATTCTTGGTTTTGCTGTTGGACTCACAACCTCACTTCTGGTTGCAGAGGTCACATCTGCCATCGAACTTTGTTAGGCTCCCAACTTCACCTTAACCTTGGGAGCTGCTGTCCTGGGGTGGCATAAAAAGCATGGGTGAAGAAGAAGCTGCAAAATGAGCCCTGGAAACACCCTTGGGAGCAGGGGCCACACTGGTCCGATGCCCTGTGCCAGCTGCATCTCCGGGGTCTTGGCAGTGATGTCTGGTTGTTGAACTTCTGCGTTGCTAGCAGCCCCTGTTTGGGACAAATGGAGTGCCCAAGCCAAATGCGAAGCATCCCAAGCATCACCTTTTCTGAAAAAAGCATTTCCTCCTGAAAGCCTTGGCTGTTGGATTGCTAGTGCCAGCTCTCTGGAGCTTGGGAAACTCATAAAGTGCTTGGATTCCTGCTAAAGCTTCTGCTTCTAGCATGCGGATCCCTACCAAAAAAAACTTGTAAGGACTTTTTGAACCTGGGTAAGGCATGCCATATTATCCCCCAGGAAGCAACCAGTGACTACAGACTATTTTCCAGAGGTGAAACGGTCTTGTGTTTCCTTTGAGGGATCAAAAGAATATGTTAATCCTTTCCATTTTTGGTTCAGAGAGAGCGAGCTACTTTTCCTAGCAGCAACGTATATTGAAAGGTTTACAAGCGGTGCATGAGGAGCTTGGAATAAATCCTGCTTGGCTGGTGTTCAGAAGCTTTTCTGGAGTATACTGTATCTGGTTACGGCTGCTGACAGCCTTGTACACAGTGTAGAGCAGACACCACTCCAGAATAGCCACCTGACAGAGCCATGGGTGTCAACTACTGAGATTCAAAGGCTGACCTGAGAGTTTCTTGTCTTGAAACACTTATGAAATGGCAGGAGGGACAATTCAGATGCCCAGCCTCCTGCTCGGGGATGAGTGTGTTGGTGCATGTGTGTTGTCTGCTGCTGTTTATGCAGAGCTGATAGGTTTGCTTATATGTACCACTGGTGGGGTGCCCAGCAGACACCCTGAGCCGTTGTTGCAAGCCTTCATGGTGCTCCAGACCTGTCTGTGCACCACTCTGCTTTCACCCGTTCAGTTTGCAATGCCTGGTGCTGCTTCTTTCCCTTCCAGCCACATTGGGGAATATTATCCAGACTTCTCATTTTTCCTACAGTAAAATTTATCTGTTGAATATCCTCTGGCCCTTCCCTGGCCCTTGTTCCCCGTGCCTTTTCCCCGCTATCTCCCTAGCATGCCCTTGGACAGAGCACACCCTTGGCAGCTTTGCAGACAATGCAGAATGAAGGGGAGTGGACGTGCTGAAGAGAAGAGCATTGGTCCAGAGGTACCTTTAAAAATTTGGGGATTCAGCAAACAGAAGCTTCCTGAAGCTCAGCAGTGAGACATGCAAAATCTTGTGCTGCTGCTCTGCTGGGGGCAGGAAAACCCCATTGCATAGATTCGGGCTGGAAACCAAATCGCTGAGCAGCTCTCCTGAAAAGGATCTAGGGGTTCCAGCAGATGCTGCATTGAATATGACCCAAGATGTGCTCTCACTGCAAAGAGAGCAAATCACATCCCGGACTACCTAGGCACAGTAAGGACAAGAGATCAATGGATGTTGTTGTCCCCTCTATTCAGTGCTGGAGAGGTCATGTCTGAATAGTGTATCCAGTCTTGGGCATCATCCACAGAGATGGTTCTTGGAGTAAGTCTGTGGAGCTCTCTGCCAGAGAAATGACAAAGGTGCTGATGGGCTCATGCAAGCACAAGAGACAGGTCTGCTGGGAATACAATCATGGAAGAAAAGTCTGCATGGAAAACTGCTGATTATACTGATACCACCTCTAATTCAGTGAAGGACCTGGGCTCCAAACTGCTGGAGCCTGGTAGTGCTTTCTGGGGATGTATAGCTACACGCTTGTGCTGTTCCTCTATAATAAGTACCTTGTGGCCTTCCAGTATCTGAAGGGGGCCTACAAGAAGACTGGGGAGGGACTTTTCACAAAGGTCTGTAGTGATAGGATGAGGGATAAAGGGTTCAAGCTGGAAAAGGGTAGATTTAGATTGGAAATCAGAAGGAAATTCTTCATTCTGAGAGCGGTGAGTCACTGGCACAGGTTGCCCAGGGGGGTTGTGGATGTTCCATCCCTGGAGGTGTTCAAGGCCAGGTTGGATGGGGCCTTGAGCAATCTGGTCTAGTGAGAGGTGTCCCTGCCTTGGCAGGGGGGTTGGAACTAGATGATCTTTGAGGTCACTCCCAAACCAAACCATTCTATGATTTTACGATTCTATGATCTGGGATGACTGAAGTAGAGATCACACAACATCTGGGTTTTCCAAAGGGATTAGCTCTCTACAGGAAAGTACAATCCATCTTTGAGCTCAGGCAGTACTGGTAGAGAAAAAGCACACTCATCAGTTGGGGAGAATCACATGGGCTTCAGATTTTGGTGGTGAACTTCTTCCAGCTTCCCAACCTGGCATCCCACTTTTCTAGTGCCTGTTTTTCCACAGAGATTGTGTCTGGCATTAGGACTGGTTCTAGTCTAGACTCACTCACAGGTGACAACCTAGTGATAGAACAGATGTGATTTACAGCCATGACATTTGCATGAAGCAAAAGGACACTGTAGTTAGAGAATCTGGGTCTGGTAGAAGGAGAGAACAGTGGCATTTGCAAACCATGCCATGTTTTGCTTATGTTGTCTGAATACCTGGGCATGTCATTTTTGAGTAGCTGGGAAGAAGTTAGTCTAGAAACATTATGTCAAGAAAGAAAACATGTACTTTTGCTAGGCCTCATGTTGGTCCCTTAGCCCGCCAGTGTGCACTGTCCTTCCATGTACATAGTACCTAGAGAGTCTGGAGAAGGCTGAGAGGAGACCTTATTGCTCCTTACAACTGTCTGAAAAGAATTTGTAGTGAGGTGGGTGCTGGTCTCTTCTCCCAAGGAACAAGTGATAGGATGAGAGGAAACAGCCTCAGGTTGCACCAGGGGAAGTTTAGATTGGATATTAGGAACAATTTCTTTACTGAAAGAGGGGTCAAGCATCAGAACAGGCTGCCCAGGGCAGTGGTGGAGTCACCATCCCTGGAGGTGTTCAAAACACATGTAGACATGGCACTTGGGGACATGGTCTAGAGGTCATGGTAGTGGTGGGTTGACAGTTGGACTTGATGATCTGAGAGGTCTTTTCCAACCTTAACAATTCTATGACATGACTCCTCCTTTGTTTCAAAGCATTGCACTGTAGAACAAAAATCAAACTTCAGTTTAGCTTTTTAGTTTGTCAATGCCTGCAGCAAAGTTCATGCAAGGGGAATAAGGATATCCCCCCCAACCTGACCCCCCTGAGGATCTGCTCCTCTTTCTCCGTGCCTCTTCTCCATTTATGCCTGCGCCATGGTCATGGGCTATTCTCAGACCTCCCCAGACTCCCCATGGCCATACCAAACAATCCCAGATCCCTCTCACCAACTTGTGGATTGGGTGCTCCAAGCCCTAAGCAGTTTGGTAGAAGATTGTCTTCAGCAATCTTTCTGCCACCTTCATTTCTGCTCCACAGAATCAGTACAGGACTCAATGCAAAGACCCGCATTTCATTACATCACCACTTACTAGCTCCAAGACTACCAGCAAAACAACATCCATGTGTTTGATGGCTTGATTTTTCTTGGAAGCAAAGGAGAAGTTCTCTTTCCTGCAATGGAGCTCATGCTCCCCAGGTGCTGCCTGCAGCTCAGAAGGTGAAATCTTTTTCATCCTGTGGGCAGGGTGGGTTTTTGGTTGTAGTGACATAAATCTCTCTGTACTGTTTCAGCAATGCCCAGTGCACTAGCAGCGTTGAGCACAGGCTGGCACCTCATCTGTGCGTGCCTGAGCTTTCATGTTTGCCAGCCATGCTAGATGTGGTTAGCTGCACAGAAACTCAGGTTTAGCTCTCAAATTTACAGTTATCACAAGGAAGTTTTCAAGCGATTAAAGATAATTGAGGTTTCTGCCTGTCTAGGTGGTGTTCCAGCAAATTGTGTTGTGGAGAAAGACACCGTGTTTAAAAGCGGCTAAGTCTCGCTTGTCTTCTGATTTGTAGTTCTCGGAAACCCCTTCTGATCACTGTCTGCTCTAACAGACACAACATTACCTGCTGTACTTCATGACTTGCAGCTGATGATTGCTGCTGGACTTGTGTGCTTTTCTCTGTTTTAAGTGTATCCTGCATCCTTACAGGTGCTTTGCTTACTTCTGATCAGCCCATGGCCCCTCCTTTCTTTGGGGCTCCCTGAATGGAGAACTGGTGTTTATCTGTCTTCATTCTCAAGTTCTACACTGGTTTGAAGGAGTCACATACATGCGCTTGGGTAGGCTCCAGGTGCCTCTTTCCTGCCCAGGAGGTTAAAAATAAAACCAAAACACCCCAAATACACAAGCAACAGTTAAGTACAAGCTCTCCTAGGGCCTCATCAAATTTAGGAGCCACAGCTTGACACCCAAGGACACATCCAAGGCAGTGAGACTGAAATGATTTTTCAGGCCCACAGTTTTGTCCCTGTGCCATGACCAGTGTGTGGTTTGTAGTTTACATTGAGGTCTCAAAACTTTGCCTCTTTGGAAAAACAGAGTAGGCTGAACCTGTGCTTCAGCTGGGTGGCCATTGACTTCTCTTTCTTTGGAAGCATGGCATGCTCTGTTATCAGTTTGGGCAGGCTAGTTCCTTTCGTTTGACTACACGTTTAGTCCCAGAGAGTTTCTTGCTCAGTATTTTCTCTGAGTAAGCCTCAGGATGGTATTAAAGAGAGGAAAAGACTGTGGGTTTGAGGCCTGCTGTTGTAACTTGATTTTGCACTTCCCAGCAGATGTCCAAGTCACTTGGATGTTTGTGAAACATTTCCATGTGCTCTTGTGTTGCTGGGGCATTCACACTAGTGTCTTCAGATTTCTGGGTAGGAGATGCCAAGGTACAGGAGAAAGAATTGGAGGTGGCATTGAGTCAAAGTGAGCATGGGTGGGATCCTGACACTAAGTACTCTGGGCTGGGAGGAGGAATTGCCAGTACCATCATGAGTAGCACGATAGAAGCATTTCACATGGTGCTCTGAAAAAGGCAAAGGCTAAACACCTAGCCTTGACTACAAAATTCATGTCCCTAACACAGCAACCTCTGCTTGCTTTCGCTGACAGAAGCGAACCAGCTGGGGTTTGGTTCTCTGAATATCAGCCGGTCTTCTTCCTCATTAACTGCATTAACTGCTTTTTTATCCTGCCAAACATCCCGTTTGTAGAAAGGTTTGGTGAAGGGGAAGAAGGCACTCAACTTGATAGAGACACAAGAAGACTTTTTCCATGTCCTTGCCTTCCTCCAAGCACCTTTCCCCCATAAGGATTCCTTCTTCTCTCCTTGTGTGCTTCAACTTCAAGTGTACAAAACCTGATCCTTTCTGCGTTCTTAAAGCCTCCTGAGATCATGGCTGTAAGTTTGACTCTATATCACCATGAGCAATCATCCCTGAACTCAGGGAAAGACCCAATAGACTTTCCTGTTGCTCATCCAGTGGATACTTACTGTAATCACAATAAATCAGGCAATCTCCTTGGAGTTCAGCTGTGCAAACTCGGGGATGAGGGTTTGTATCTGGAGCTCTTCCCCGCTGTAGGTGTGATGTCAGTTTTGAAGTTAGTCCCAGCTTGCAGGAAAGGGCTGGATGCCAGAGCTTTGCCAAGAAGGCACAAGCTGTCTGCTAGGGCTAAACTTTGAGATGCTTTTTTTGGTCTGTAGAGTAGGGGTCACTGCTTCCTGGCAGACACAGAGAGGTGCCAATGGGAATATCTGTGCTTTCAGAGATGTATGTGTTTGGGCTCTTTGTGGGCACACGCTTGCTGAAACCAACTTGCCTCTTGTGGTTTTTAGCTCTTGCAAAATATTTGAGAGGTGAAATCTAGAGAAAGACTTCTTTTGTTTCCAAAGGAGCCTTTATCCTGAGAGGGTCGTTAGGCACTGGAACAGGCTGCCCAGGGAGGTGGTGGAGTCACCATCCCTGGAGGTGTTTAAAGAACGAATAGATGC
>JAVSBS010010867.1:16867-30353 GCA_033124195.1 Coracias cyanogaster
ATGTTTAAGAAGGGGGGGGGGGGGAAAGCCTGTACGACAGCAGCCAGAAAGAGGATTGAGAATATGTGAGAGAAACAACTCTGCAGACACCAAAGTCAGTGAAGAAGCAGGAGGAGGCAGTGCTTCAGGCTCCGGAGCAGAAATTCCCTTACAGCCCATGGTGAAGACCACAGCGAGACAGGCTGTTGCCCTGCAGCCCGTGGAGGTCCGTGGTGGAGCAGATATCCACCTGCAGCCCATGGAGGACACCATGCGGATGCCCAAAGGAGGCTATGACCCCATGGGAAGCCAGCACTGGAGCAGACTCCTGGCAGGACCTGTGGAGAGAGGAGCCCATGCTGGAGCAAGTTTGCTAGCAGGACTTGTCTGCATAAAATGGTTATCTCCTGTAATGCCTCAGAGGGCAGAAATGTCTCTAACCCTTCCTTCCCTCTTTGCTTGCCTCTATGGCTGTTTTCTAAGGATCTCCTGCCTCCCTTTCACAGTGGCAGCGCTACAGTCACAATCTACAGTACAAGTTTGTGCTGTCCCTGTGGTCCTTTGGGGTGCAGCTTGTGCACAGGAGACTATTTTGTGCTCCTGAGTCAGCAGGACTGATTTCGACCTGGCCATCAGATATGCCCATGGGTGTCATCACTGGCTCTTGACCAGCTGACTGGTCATGTTCACATCTGGCTTGCCTACAGACTTAAGGGTGTCCTAGAGATGATGACAATAGGCTGTAAATATCTCGGATACAGGATCTTGCTGTTTCCTTACGTTGATGGCTGGTGAGTGGCAGGACCTTGCCAGACTGAGGAGTTTTGGGCAACCAGGTAATGCTCACTGTCTTCTTCATCTCATTCTTGTGAGACAGACAGAGGTCACAGTAGCAATCACCAGTTCCCCTGAAAGGATTACTCTTGGTCTGAGACGTAAGAGTGCTGATGTCTTAAAATAGAGGCCAAGTCCACTTGTCTTCAGGAAAACCCTGTAGACACTAGTTTTATAGAATTATAGAATCATAAAATGGTTTGGGTTGGAAATGACCTTTAAAGGTCATCTAGTCCAACTCCCCTGCAGTGAACAGGGGTGTCTTCAACTAGAGTGGGTTGCTCAGAGCCCCATCCAACCTTACCTGGAATGTTTCCAGGGATGGGGAATTGACCACCTCTCTGGGCAACCTGGTGCAGGGTCTTACCACCCTCACCATCAAAAATTTCGTCCTTAGATCTAGTCTAAATGTCCCCTCCTTTAGTTTAAAACCATCACGCCTTGTCCTGTCACAACAGACTCTGCTAAAAAGTCTGTCCCCATCTTTCTGACAGGCTCCTTTAAGTACTGAAAGGCCACAATAAGGTCTTCCTGGAGCCTTCTCTTCACCAGACTGAACAACCTCAACTCTCCCTGGGTAGTTTCTCAGAGGTCCTCAAATTCCACTGCTCCCGTTAAAGCTCACTTGATATAAGGCAACATAGTGCAAAATTTCCTAGGTGAGTTCCCCAAAACCTGTAGTGCTTGTGTGAAAACATCATGCAGGTATGAATGCATCCATTCCCATGACACGGGGAGATGGAGTGGAAATGTAGGATGCACGGTCATAATCTTCCCAGGTATAGGTTGACACACAAATCTTGTTATGTTACTGGCTTAGTATTTTTTTTATTCCTGTATGGATGGCTTCTATACAAGCTTTGGGAGATGCATTACTAACACAAGGGGAGGTTTTCTGATTAGTCTTAGTAAGCTAATACCAGTTTAAATCCTTTCTGTTCCTCAATCAGTTTGTTCCTCAGCAAATTCTATTATCTCTATTGTGAAATTCACATATTGCATTGTACTCCCTCGGTGAGCAGGCTGAAGAGTAAGACTTATTTGTTTTTCTGCACGTTTCTTCAAAGATAACTTCCATTTTATTTGCCCTTCTTTGCAATTCTAGAAAATTTCCTCAAGAAACAAATAGAAGGACACACAGGTTGGGTCTACAAACAAACTTCTTGCTACTTGCAGAACATATGTTGTGATGAGGACTTTTGCTGCAGCTTCTATCCATGGAGACCTGGGTGGAAACTAGCCCAAGTGAAAGATGGCACGGGAGAGAGTTGCTCCAGCACAGGGGAAGAGTTTTCCAGCCCCTGTGTTGTTCTTCCCTTAGGCACAGCCCTGAGTTTGGGGTTTTTTTTGGCAGATAGACAGGCAAGGTGAGCTCCATGTGGACAGGGGTCAGTTCCTACCTCCTGGGCAGGAGCATCTACCCGGCCATCCACACAACCAGGCTGTGAGGTACTGTAGTGCTTAGGGACAATGGCATGGGACCAGCTCCATGCTCATTCCTCAGGGGTCGGGCAATGTTTGAAGGACAGCTAGAGATACCCCATCTCCATTTCCACCCCCAGCTGTGGAAAGACCATGCCGTGCCTGTGGAGAGAGGAGCCCTTGATGTCAGCGAGGATGTAGCTCAATAAGGATGTAGGTATTTCTGGAGAGATTTGGTGTTTGGGGCTGGACTCTGCTCAGAGAGGCACTATGAGAGCCCCAGAGGAGCTGGCACAAGCTGCAGAGTGGGAAATCTCCCATTACTGACTTTTCAACACATTCATTAGAAACCTGGAGAAGAAGAATTTTGCTGATGATGCTCCATTGTGCAGAATGATAAAGCTGAAGGACAACTGTGAAGAACTGCAGATTCAATAACTGGGTGAAAAGTGATGCACAAAGGGGAAGTAACCCAAATGCCACATCTGAGATGATGGACTCTGGCTAATGATGAATGCTTCAGAATGAAATCCCAAGGTTTTGATGGACGGTCTCATGAAAGCAGCAGTCCATTGCTCAGGAGCATTAAAAAAGCTGAAAGACCATAGGGAATTGTCAGGAAAGGAAAAAAGCATCACAATGCTGCAGCACAAACCCACCATACTCCTGTGTCCTGGATGCTAGGTGCAGTTTCAGTCTTCCTATCTCAGAAGGGATACAGCAGACCTGGGAAAGCTTTGGGAGGAATGAAAGATCTGGAACGGCTTCTGTAGAAGGACTGTATAAGCCAGATCTATCTGTTTGTACATGACCTCTCCTGCTATAAAAATCAGAGTGTATCAAATGGCACTTCAGCTGGAGGTAGACTCAAGTTGGACAAGAGGAGGGTGTTCGTCTCAGAACACGTGCCCTGCATGGTCCCATGGTGCATGGTTTGGGGGATGTGAGGAGTTTTTGTGAGTTTCGAAGGGAGATGAACAAGTTCATGAATAAGGCCTTCATTCAAGGGTACTGATGGCTTCCAAAATGACCTATTTCTTAAAATCTCTGAGCAGCAAAGTACCAGAAGCTGTGAGAGCACCTGGGTGAACTTTCCCTGCATGCTTTTCTTATTCTTATGGCCTTCCTAGGTTTTTGGCCAGAGTTCAAGACAGGATCCTCATCTTAGGAGACTTGCACCAATACCGCCATTTTAATGTTCTTCTGACACAGGAAACCAAAGAGACATTCCCTTGTGAAGACGGATGTAATGAGCAAGGCATCATGCATGAGTGATTTCTGCGTTACATCCTGATTCAAGCAAAAAATTTGTGATGAAGCTTAGAGTTCAGAGAGGGAGGGATGGAAAAAATAAAAACCTCAAACTTGTGTGAAAGTGTAAAAATGCACTCCATTTCAGAAAACTTGTGTTATTAGGCTTCTGAGTAGAACTACAGGATATCTCACAATCCAGTCATTTATGCCGTGAACTGGTAAGCAATATTCACAAGATAAAAACCACCAAAATGCTGAATAAGCAAAGAAACATGAGCCATTTGCTCTGTGCTCACAGCTTATGTTGCCAGCAGAAAAGGGTCTGTCTTCTGGGTGATTCACTTGCTGCCATTTGGCTCCGGTTCAGAGGTGAGGGTTTCGGAATTACTCACAGCCCCGTGCTAACGGATCGGAAGTCGTGTAGCACTATTGAAGTATCTTGGAGCCTTGGCCCCTTTGAACCTGCAGGAGATACTGCGATGATGACTTAAAAATGAGACCTTGCCACTTTATTTTTACCAACCTGATGAAAGTTTCATTCCAGTTTTGCATGAGTTCTCATTCTAGATGTTTTACATGTTGTATAGACAATTTCCTCATGGCCCATACTGATGAAGACTCCACAACACAATCTCAGCACCTCACTCTGAAGAGACAAGTGGGCTTTAATTACTGATGATATGGTTCTCTTAGTCATTACCCAAGCATCACAAAGAGTTTTCCGTAATACTAGAGCCTCTCTTTTCTAATCCAACTCATGCAAGTAAGGAAAAGGTTTTGGTGCAGAGTCTTTGGGGCATGGTCTGGCAGAGATGGGACAAGGTAGAGTGAGCAGGCTCAAACTTCTAACAAGTGCAATCCTCTTTTTCCTCCCCTTCATTGACTTCTTCCCCATGGAACAGGGGTAGTAAGTGAGAAAGACATGTATTTGTTGGTGGGAGATGGGAAAAATTGATAGTCCTGTCCTAGAGGAATTGGACTGCTGTTGCCATGAGGGTACGAATGCTTGCAGCTAGAAACTTCTCACTGCCTGGTCAAATCCAAAAGAACTGGTTGCTGGTCAAACTCAAGAGTATTAGAAACACCTCTATGAGAGATTATACACTCAGAGGATACATGTGAGTGTCTATTCAGCTCTGCAGGGCCAGGAAACCTTGAACCAGAGAGCTGAGATCCTGCTCCCCTCTATGCCTGAGCAGCCAAAGCTCAGCATTGCAACCTCTTTGATGAAGTGCAGGTCCAGTGGGGTAAAATAATGGGAAACCACCAAGTTTAAATTGCTGCAATTGCACAGAATTTTTTTTCTCAGTGTGTTTTTGGTTTGTCTTTTCCCCATGTACCTATGAAGCCACATTAAGTAGTGCTAGTTTTGTGTGATCTTCAACATTTCCAACACAAGCTCAATTCAGATTTGTCCTTGGGAGTCGCAGTTACGTTTGCGTAACCACAGTGCCTTTGCTGAAACTAGAACCTGACACGAGAGAACAAAAGAAAAAACCTAAAGCCACATAGTCATATATCTAAAAGATTTGTAAAGGGAAAGTTTGGAAGTCAGACAAAATTATTTGTTATTGTGGCAGACACAGTTATTTTTAAAGCTCCATGTGTTCCTTTTCCTTCCATGAGTCTGTCATTATAAGGTTACAACACACCTTGCTTAGACTTTTTTCTCAAGGTGTAAAGTTTTGCCCACCAAATGCTCCAGAAGAAGCTGGAGAGGTCACAGGAGACTGCTCTGTCATTGCCATAGATGCCTCAGCCTTGCAGGGTTGGAACTCTAGTAGAAAATACACGGTGGCATCTTGTTCAGTGTAGATGGATTTACGAGGTGGCTGCGACTATGAAGCCACTTGAGGCTTCCTTGCCAAGCCAAATTCTGCTGCCAGCGGTGCAGGCTGAGCCCCAAGGTGTATTGCATTAATGCATCAGCCTGGTGCTTCTCTTCTGAAGAGGGGAGATGTAGTGACAGCAAAGCAGGCACATCCAGATTTCTTCCAAATGACTTGTGCTTCACTAGCAGTGAACAGGAGGCTTAAGGGTGGGTTGAACAACTCTGTTGCCCCCATCTGCACCTACCATCTCTGGGCTACCATGGGACACAGCTTCCAGGTCATAGCATGGACATTACAGCTCTCCTCATGCTGTCTTCATGGATGGTGCCTCCTGGTCAGATCTGGCCAGAGCTCACCAGAGCAGTGTAAAGCTCATCTTTGCTACAGGTTGCTACTCTCAGCATTGGAGCAATCTCTTGATGGGTGGTGAGGAGGAAGAGTGGCTCTTGCAAGGAATCATGGGTTTCTCCAAGAGCCCTGGCTTTGTCCCATGTAGGACCACTGGTGACAGCTTCCCTAATCCCTGTGTTTTCTGCTCGGAGGAGGCTTGGCTTGTTTCTCTCCACTTTTCAACTACATGGCCACCTTTGTTTGCTCCATGGAGCCTCCTTGGCCAAACAAATCTTTTTATTAATACTCATCAGCAAAAATATAAACAGATACTGAGTTATATCCACAGGCTCTGATTATTTGACCTTTAGTTTCTATTGACAATGGTAAAGTAAACAATATCTGTAGCAACTCCACACTGATTTCAGCCAGGAAAAAACAAGAACATGAGATGCACGCAGTGAGATATAAGTTATTCAACCAGAGACCTAAAGCCATCAAAACTGGCAGCTGCAATAAAAATATTGATGCTCATGGAGCAATGATTCTCTCTTGCAAAATGCTGCTCTTTGGTCATCTTGCAAGCAGAGATGGGTTTGATTAGCATGTATCTTCCCAGCGGTACAGACTCGGGCTAAAGTGAACTGGAGATGGGCATCGCATCTTTCAGGTCAGGTTTTCAGATGAGCCTTGGAGCCTGCAGCTCCTTTTAGGAGTGTAAATGGGCCATGAAGTTTCTGGAAAGTCTGTGAGGGTATCTTGTAGGTACTTACATCACTGGGCATCTTCATCTGAATACTTGGCCAGCCCCCAGCAGCCCTTCATGTTTCTGAGGCTGTCACCTACAAGCTCTTAGGGGAAGGTAACACTGGTAGATGTACTAAGGACACATTCTTGCTAATGACCAGAAGGCCTCTAATACTGCAAAACAGAAGGTGCAAGGAGAGCTTTCCAAATAGCTTCATTCTGTATGATCCCTGTTGGGGTTTGGTGCCTCTTACGCCACTTCAGTTTCATGGACGGGCTCAGCTGGGATCTAAGAGTGGGTCCTTGGCCTCCCATCCGAACTGGCTGTGTTTGTTGTGCATTTCTGCAACCCACCAAACCCTCCCATCAAGCCCAACTCAGAGTGTTTTGGTCATAGGAGCTGAAAAATGATTGTAATGTAGATCTGTGCAATGAGCCAAGTCTTAGAGAAGGATGTAGTTCTTGCCAGATCAAAGTGAGTCTATGAATGCCTTGTTAGGAGGGGCAAATCAGAGCGTGCTCATACCTGTAGAGTATGCCTCCAAACTAGAAAGCACTTAGCATGACTGAAGGTTAACTCTTGACCTAATTGAGTAAATATTAAAATTTAAATCTTAAAAATAAAATAGAAACCTCCAATGTCTGGATTCTTGAGAGACCTACATGTCTGCTCTACTTCAAAAACATACCTGAACTGCATATGTACCTAAGTTTCTTTATTCTGAAGGTGGTGAGACTCTAGAACAGGTTGCCCAGGGAGGCTGTGGATGCTCCATCCCTGGGGGTGTTCAAGGCCAGGTTGGATCAGGCCTTGAGCAATCTGGTCTAGTGGGAGGTGTCCCTTTGTGGATCTTTGTGGTCCCTTCCAACCCAAACCATTCTATGATAAGATGACAGCCCAAATTACTGGTATCTGTACAAGAGTTGCAACTACATCTGCAAGACAAAGCCAGTGCCCTCTGCAAAGCCAACTTTCAGCTGATATGAGAAATCTTACGGAGGACAGAACTGTCTCTGGAGGTTGTGCTGAAGAAACCCCAGCTCTAAGTGCAGATCCTTCAGCAGGTAAGTGCAAAGCACTTGTTAAAGCGCCAAGCAAGCCATCATCCTTGTGCTGGCCAGTTGTGGTAGTCCACTTTTTGATCTCAGGTGGCACTTCCCAGTTTATAGTTTGAGTTTGTGCCAACAGACTTGTTTAATTTTCTGCCATCCCAGAACAGCAGTGTTTGCAATACTTCACAGTTTTCCTACAATAAGCAGGTGCTTCTAATGCTGGAATGAGAAAAAAAGATTTGTACAAATTGAAGTGTGGAAGCTCAGCGCTTGTCTGCCAACACCGCCCAGAAAGAGCCCCATCCCTGTGAGCCCTCATCCTTTAGACTTACTAGTCCTAAAAGGAGGTATGCTGGTAACACATTGAAGTGAGATCAACAAGAAGCAAGTTAGGTCCTTCCTCCACCCTCAGAGTGGCCTCACCAAAAGCACCTCACCCAAGTGGCTTACACAGATCTCCCGGTAAGTAGATCTTCAGTGAACAACGGTGTGAGCTCCTCCTTATGGTCACCTCCTGCAGGATCCACCCCTCCCTTAGCTGAAATGAGGGATGCTCTAGCATCTGATACACAACTTGCCTGGGCTGCAGCACTCAAGGACCACGCCCTGTGATCTCTGTGAGCTGTCTCAAAAAAGCTTTTTTGTTGGTTGAATCAAAGCCATTGATTTCCACTCATGTGGAGGAACAAGCCACCTCTGCTCTTTATCTTTTTGAGATTAAAAAAATCAGTATGCATTGGATTTTAAAGAGTCATTGTCAAGGCTGATAGGTTGGCCTACCATACACCTCTTTCTGAGTTGATGGCCTCTTGAGTTTATTCATATGAAGCAGGGTTTTGGTCCACCACAAGCCCTCGTTTAAGCTGGAAGCCTTTGCTGAAGTGTTCTTGGTAGTGAGAAAGAACAACCCCAAAAAACAAAGCTGAGGCAATATATTTTTTAAATGATACAACTGCTCCAAAGGTAGATCATAGCATCAAGTGCGATGCCCCGGCCTACTTTTCTCCCTTCAGATCAAGCAGAGATAGTGTTAGTTCAGACGGGTTTCATGGTGTTACTTAAGACTGATCGGAAATTTTCTAGCGGAAGCTTTTTTTCCTGTGGAAAAAAGTTTGGAAAATTGCAATCTGATGAACTTGAAACAATTTTCAGAGAGGAGATCTCAACAGACCTTGTGCTGGAACAACAGGTGGCTTCCCAGGCAGTTGGGTTTCCACCAGACACCTTTCCAAGCCCTGGGATCCCAAGGGGTGAGAGTGATCCCACTCCCTAGTTTTGGAGTGAAACTGAGGGAATCTGTGATCAGAGAGGCCAGGGAATGAGCTAGGACAGTGGCTGGGAAATGAGGTTTTGACTTCTCCAGGGTGGGCAGTCAGGGTACCCACCACCCACAACAGCCTCAACGGATGTGGGGGTGTATGTTTCACATTGTGCTTCAGGGCTTCAGAAAGGAGGTATCGCAGGATTTCTGCTCAAAAAAAAAGAAAGAAAGAAAGAAAAAAACCTAAACAACTAAATCAAATAAAATTAGCAGTTTGGTCTTTTCTGCCTAATTTGGACCAAGGGTGTTCAGAAAGTCAGAAGTTTTATCTAACTGGAGCTGGGCATCCTATTTGGCTCTGCTATTAACCTCTTCATCTTGCTCATGGGGAAAAGCAAATACAATTTTTTTTCAAACTGGTTTATTTTTAGAGATTATCTGAAAACTATCTATTTCTCTCTTGGTGGAGGGGACCCAGGTGGGTCTGTAGTCCAAATCCCAGGCACCAGCACTAGGTCTGGTTAGCTGTGGCATGGCTGCTCTCCCTTGGGGTGCTTCTCCTCCATCCATGCCCATGCTGTGGCCGGGTGCTGCTCTCAAGACTCTCCCCATAGCCAGACTTGGCCAGCCCAGCTGTGTGTTTGGAGGTGCTGCTGGTGGGTATTCAATGATGACTGAGCTGAGACTAGGCAGAATTCATCTCCCCTTGATGGTTTTGTTGAAGAGGTGTTTTCTTCTGGATGCTGCAATCAAATCCAGCCACACTGGACACAAAGCAGCAGTTGGTGCTTCTGATTGTGTTCCATTTTGGTATAGGGGTTTCTCAGGAATAAATCTGAGAAGACCTACTCATTTGTCCTGCTCGCTTTGCCATCACATCAACCAGTCTTGTCAAGTTTCCGAGACTGTTCCTTGGTCCCTTGTGTTCCACCAGTAACTAAAATCTGCCCTTCCTCTCCCACATGCTAATGTAAAATAGTTGATAAAGGGAAACATCTCTAGAACTGTGCAAAAACAATGAGCTTGTGCTCTGCTAGGTAGGTCTTCTATTGAAAATGTTCCCCAGCATATTCACTGGCAGGACAATAGGGAAGCGAGACTAACTTTTAATGGCTGAGTAGAGCTCTCCAGGGGTCTCTAATCACCCTAAGGCTGTATAAGGAGGCTTGAAATTCAGGTGAGGTGGGTGTTGGCTGTGACACCTCTGAGCCAGGATCTTACCTTCAAACACATCTCTAAACATGCACTCAAGGATTTGCTGGCATTTCCCAAAGCTCTTGGCAGGGGTTAAATGATCTACAAGTCTGAGGATGCTCCTAGATGAATAAAAGCCTCCTGAGAACAAGCCACCTTCCCCAAAATCCACCTGATGCGTGGTTTGGGTGAGACTGGTATGTCCCAGGTATTTGCAACAGAGTCATGGAGTGGCATTTGAAGGAAGTGTTAGGGAAGACGAATGGTTATGCCTCTCTAGAGGAATAAATGAGGAAAGCCAATTTGTCATGGTGGAAGATTATGGCTCCTTGTAGTTATTAGTATCTTTCATTTTCAACACAGAAAGGATATGACCTCTGGTGCCTCTACCACAGGCATGTCCAAGAACAAGACCTACCCAAAACAAGAGGAGCAGCCTTTGCCACGACTCCAAACCAGAAAGGGCGGTAGCAAAACTCAACAATCTGTGGCCAAGGTTTGCCTGGTATTCCAAGAAAAGGCTTGAGTGGGTGTTAGTTGGATTTTTAGCATGTTTTAGCATCACCTGTAGAGGAAGAGCTTTCTCCCTCTCCATTTTGGGAACCTTTCTGCTCTCAGTCCCACCCAGCCTGCCTCTCTGAGCAGGGAAGTAAAACCCCGGATCTCATTGCTTTGTAACCAGATAGGATACTGTTAATAATCCACAAGCAGTCCAAAGAAACCTCAAACACCAAAGCACACACAATGAAAGTGAATGTCTTTGAAGCCTGTGCAAAAAGCCCTGGTTCTAGTATAATGACTGCAAAGAATAATATGCATGTCTCAGTTTAATGTGCTTCAATCTGAACTGGGGATGACTAATTAAGCAGATAATTCAATGCCTGATATAGTCAAAGGGTTACGGTAGCTGCATGCGCTGACCTTTCAGTGGTTGTGCACTGGCTGGCTTTCCCGTCCCTCCCCCATAGGCTGGGACAGCTGTAAGCCTCTCTTCAATAATGAGACAATAGTAGTATCCAATTTATTTCCCATCAAGAATCAGCCTGGATCAGGCTTAAGTGGCCCGAGGAGCTGGGCGCACAAAGCCCATCTGTGCCTTCCTGTCACGGCCCAGCCGCTTCTCACCCTTGGACCCATGAGAGCACCGGGGACCGTTGCAAGTGGAGAAATGCCTCTGGTGCTCTCACTCCAAGCAGAGTTTGTTCCCGGAATTTCTAGGATCCCTTCTGCAAGATGAAAATAGCAACCCTATTCCCTCTTTGCCTCTCACTAGCTCTTCCCATCCCTGGTTTTTCCCTGGGTGCAGGAACAAAGAGCGGGGAAGAGGGCGTGAAGTTGCTGACGTGTGTGGTTGGATTTCAGTTTGAACACTGTCCAGAAAGGAGCATCAAATATTAGTAAACAGATTGGGATGGCGATAACTCTGCTCTTCCATGGCAGCAATCTCCAGTGGTTTTTCCACTAGAGAAGAAGACCAACTTGGTTGCTTTGCTTAACTGGAGCTGCTCAGATCCTGGATCCCCTTCAGATTCTGACCTTCCAACTCAGGCCTCTTGCTATGGGGTCATGTGCTGCAGCTCCTGACTTTGTGCATGGAGGCAGGTCCTGCAGAGCAGAGTTCATGCTTTTGTGCATGTCCAGGAGGTTACAGGACCCTACTTTCATGTCCAGCATATCTGTAATGATCCAGGCTGAGAAGGAAAGGATGGAGATGTTTGGCCTATTTTCCCTCTCAAAAGAAGATTATGAAGCAGTTCCTTGCCATGCATTGAAGAGGGAATTGTTGCTTACAATGGGCACTTTGGCACAATGAAAAAAGGCCTATCAAGTCCTGGTGGTTCAAGCTGCAGACACTCATGTTAGAAAAAAGACCCAGGAGTGAATCAAGCACTGTAGTAGGTAACTGAAGTCCTAGTTTTACCATTTCTTGGCATCTTCAAGTCAAGCCTGGCAGCCCCTCTATGATAAATGCAAGCTGCTCATCTTCCAATAACAGGGAAATATAATGGCCTGTGATTCTGGAGGACTGAACTGATGATTCCTTCTGGCACTGTGCAGCAAACATTTTTTCTGCTCCCTTCACTTTGACTTCCACTCATTAAGGTCAAATTTAGGTCCTTAGAACAGAAGCATGGAGTCACAGACTGGTTTTGGAAAGAAGACCTCATTTTGTCCACAACATCTCCCACCACAGGTGGTGTTGATGCAGATGAAGGTGTCACCCACATCAGGAAAAGCAATTGAGAAGATGAGGGTTAAAAATCAGGCTGTGAGGAGAAAAGGAGTTTTGATGGAACAATCTCTGTATTGGACAGAATGCCTGCCTGATCCACAGCCAACAGCAACCCTAAAAGCGAAGGAGGAAAAAGAAATAGAATTTGTCTCTTTTCCTATTAAACTTAATGAGATGGTGTGAGAAACTCTATAATCGAATAGTCCTGCTTGACTTGAAACACTAAGGCCTTTGACACTGTCCCCCACAATATCCTTCTCTCCAAGTTGTTAGAGATGTGGATTGGATGAGTGAACTGTTCAGTGGGTAAGGAATTGGTTGGATGTTCTCATCCAGAGGGTAGTGGTCAATGGCTCACTGTCCAGATGGAGATCAGTGACAAGTGGTTTCCCTCAGGAGTTTGTACTGGGACCAGTGCTGTTCGGTATCTTCATCAATGACATAGAAAGGGGATCAAGTGCACCCTCAGATCACACCAAGCTGAGTGGTGTGGTTGACATGCCTGAGGGACAGGATCCATCCAGAGGGACCTGGACAAGGTTGAGAAGTGCACCTGTGAGAATTTTATGAGGTTCAACATGGCCAAGTGCACTATCTGGGGAGCTACAGGCCTGTCAGCCTGACTGCAGTACCAGGGAAGATTACAGAAAGGTTCATCTTGGATGTGCTCATGCAGCAAGTGTGAGACAAGCTGGGGATCAGGCCCAGCCAGCATGGGTTCATGAAGGGCGGGTCCTGTTTGACCAATCTGATGTCCTTCTATGACCAGATGACCTGCCTAATGGATGAGGGCAAGGCAGTTGATGTTGCCTACCTGGACTTCAGTAAGGCATTTGACACCATCTCCCACAGCATCCTGTTGAACAAGCTGGCAGCTCAGGGCTTAGACAGGTGGACTCCTCACTGGGTTAAAAACTGGCTGGATGGCCGAGCCCAGAGAGTGGTGGTGAATGGAGTCAAATCCAGGTGGTGGCCAGTCACAAGCTGGGTCCCCCAGGGCTCAGTTCTGGGGCTGGTCTTGTTTAATATGTTTATTGATGATGTGGATGAGAGAATTGAGTGCTCCCTCAGTAAATTTGCAGATGGCAGGAAATTAAGCAGGAGTGTCAATCTGCTCGAGGGTAGGAAGGCTCTGCAGCGGGATCTGGACAGGCTGGAGCGATGGGCTGAGATCAATTGGATGAGGTTTAACAAAGCCAAGTGCTGGGTCATGCACTTTGGTCACAACAACCCCTGGCAACGCTACAGGCTTGGGGAGGAGTGGCTGGAGAGCTGCCTGGTGGAAAAGGACCTGGGGGTGCTGGTGGACAGGCGGCTGAACATGAGCCAGCGTGTGCCCAGGTGGCC
>JAVSBS010010868.1:0-47125 GCA_033124195.1 Coracias cyanogaster
CATCCCTGGAGTCATTCAAGGTCAGGCTTGATGGGGCTCTGAGCAACCTGACCTAGGTAGAGATGTCCCTACTTGTGCAGGGAGCTTGGACCAGATGACCTCTAGAGGTCCCTTCCAGCCTGAAACATTCTATGATTCTATAAGAAGCTACTATTTGCAGCAGCATTGCTGTATCTCTGTGCTTACATTGTGATTTATTCAGGAGAATGGCAGCACCTTCTTTCTTGATGTACAAATTCCCAGCGTGTCATGCTTGATTGAATGACTGATTTTTAGCAAATGGCTGTGTATTTTGACACAGCTTCGTTGAGCTGGGTTCATAAAAAAGCTGCAATATGAAATAGTTTCCTGGCAGCCTAAGTAAGCATAGTCTGTGAAGCTTGAACATGGTTTTGATTCTGAGGTGCAGATGTCTTGAGAGCCGTTCTGAGGCACGTGGATGAGATAGCTCTTTGGGGTTGTTCAGGAGATTTATTTCTCCAAGGGAGTAAACTTCTAAAATCTGCTCAGTACATAGCTAAATACCTTCAAACTTAGTCTGAGCATGGGATTTTTGTTAGTGTGCCATTTACTCTTGTAATTTTGTATAGTGTTACTGGGTGCTAAATTAACAGTAGGAAAACCATCCCTGTAAAGCCTTTGGGATGCTTTGAAATGAAAGGTGTGACCAGTTTTAGCATTTCATAGACTGTGAACTGCTGAAAGACAGCCAGGGCATGGAAGTTACCTCTCAATACAGTATCAAACTTGCCTTAGGTAGGACCATTCTCTTTATTGAACACTTCCTTCGTTCCTAGTGGAAAACCGATGGTGGCATTTGCTGTTTTCATAACAACCCAAAGAGGATGCTGTGTCTCTGACTGCCTGGCTACCCCCGATGGCAAAATAGCAAAGTAGTAATGTGAGGAGCAACTGCTGAAAATAACTTCAGCTATCACCACTGAAGCATGTGGATTCATTCCTGCTATAGGTCTGTTTCCCCTACAGCAAATCCCTTCTCCCATAGTGGTAGATTGCTGCCATGGCTCTCTTGGGCATTCCCACTTTCTTGTTTTTACTGCATAAGCACTGTAAGAGGACGGGATAAAGGGGAAGGGAGAAGCTGTTGAAAGAAACCTGCCATTATGTGACTAAATTATTGAGTAAATAGGATATAAACAAGAAAAAAAAAGGAGCTCAGTTGCCCGAAATACTGGAATCCTGGGATTCAGACACCTAGAAAATTGTTCCCAGTTTGTTTCCATTCATATCAGAGAGAAAGAATATAACATCGCACTATATCACAGCCACCTGGTTGGAAACTTAGCAGTCAGAATGGCCAGGAACAAATGAAAGTAAGTGAGATTAACAGTAGCTGTGCTTGGCAGTCTGCATAGACCTAGCAGTGTGCCCAGCAGAAGGCATCACTAACAGCTCCAAGCAGCAGCTCACATGTGGGCAAACCTGAATGCTCTCCCACTGATTGGTCTGCTGGTACAAAATTAGATGAGCTGTAGAATTTGAGACACCTGCAAAAGAAAACCATGCTGCGATCAAGAAGTCAAACCACAGCTGAAAACCGGTCACAGTTTACAATAAAGGTAAAAACCCTTTTCAGTTGTCAAGGATGAGAATAGCAGATGAGTAGTCTGATTAGATTGGGTGGTTCTACACTGTGGAGTTGAGTACACCAGTACAAAGAGAAACAAAAAATCCGTGATGCATCAAGGCAACAAGAGCAGCCAGTCAAGAGGTAACACAATTAACTTCCAGTGTCTCTGAACAAAGAGTTTCAGCTAATTCTGAGGAAATGAAAAACCTTGCAGATGTAGCCAGTAGCAAGGCGCGATCTGAAGGTATTAATTTGAAACCATCTGTCAGTGTGGGCAAGAGTGATTAAGCACAGAAAGATCTGAGACAGCCTTTGAAAAGCCTTAGCAGTCAAATTTTGCAGCAAGGTGTTTGTTTACAGATGCGTGCTTATATATATATATATGTTTGTGTGTATATACTTCCCTGCCCATCCTTCCTAAATTGTGTGGAAGATTATTATTTTTTGTTTGGTGAGATAATCCAGGAACTGATTTCACAGCCAGGACACAGGCTGCCTTAGTAAGGAGAAAGAAAATCCATGGAGGAAGTTGTTTTCTGTGTACGTTTCCAAGGCTGGAGACCTAGGTGACTCTGACAGGGGCCATGTGGAATGTTAGAAAAGCTGTAATGTAAATATTATTAAATGGAATGGTGAGTCCAGGGCACAGTTAAACATTCTGAAAGGGCACGTGACTTCTCACTAAATACAGAATTACACAGAAGTACTGGGCTGTTGGCCTGATGTGCATTTACATCTTCTCAAAGTTGATGAGTTTGCGTTTCCAGAGTTCTGATGAATTCACTACTGAGATACAAGCAGCCGGATCCAAAGAAGAACCTGTGTGCAACTGCTAAGTTTGGTAATGTTCTCACTTAGAAATCTGGTGTAGACCCAAACTTGTGTTTTAGAAGCTGTTGCCTGTCAAGTTGAAGCAAGCAGGGTCCTTCCGAAGCACGCAGTTGGACTGCTGCTCTGGGGTCTTGCACTGCCTGCATCTCTGGGCTTGCATTAGCACTGTGGGGACACTGGTGTACTAATGGGAAGCACATATTATATACCACACCTTCCAAAGAGAAAAGAGGTGTTGGCATATAAGAAAAAGTGGACAGGCTGAGAAATAATTTCAATGAAATGAATGACTGTGGGCAGAAATAAGTTTTATTTAAAAAAATTTGCATGCCAAAGTGACAGGTAAAACCAGATTAAACTGGAAGTTATTTAAAAGAAATCTGGTGGGAGGAAAACTGCTGCAGGTCCTGGAATATCGAGTCTGACACTGAAATGAGCTGGCACTGGGGATTCCTCAGGAGGAAGCTGCTTTATAACTGGGGGAATGATGCACTTCTGCCTCATAGTTCAGGTTTACTGCTGCAGGCATGTGCAGAAGGTTTCCAAATATAAAAGTCTGTGTCTTGCATCAGCACTTTGCAGAAAAGGAAAAATGGGTAATATGGCCTGGTGCAGGAAAGACATAGGCATGGGGCTACAGAGCTGCTGAGAAACAGTGCGGAACAAAGTCCTGTATTCTTTTCTTCCTAAAATGCCGTTTTCAGCATCTTAGTAAACCATCAGGCAAAATGAGTTCTCATTCGCAAAATGAGTGCAATTTTAGTGAAGTTTTTCTTGCATAACACAAAGTTTTTCTTGCACAGAGCAAACCTAGAGATTTAGGTTTGGTGAAAGCACAGCTACTTCTGTGTGGAGCTGAGAAACGTCAGCATCTTGTCACCTCTCTGAAGAGAGTGTGACTATCCTGAAAGCAGACAATAATTCTAATTAAAATGTTACATTTCATTATAATGGAACCCTTGAACAAACCTGTCTGTTCCCTGCTGACCCGTCCTGTTCTAACATGTATTTTTACGGTTTTACCTCAGGGGGTGCTGGTTTTCCTCTCGATCCCAGTAAGAAAGGCACTCGGGCTCCGTGAAGCATCTCTTAAAATGCCATTTAATTTAGATAACACTAAAAAAGGAGAGGATAGATAACCGTACATCCCTTCAGATGCTGGGAAGCCCGAGTTGCACAGCATCAAGAGGTGTCCTCTGCTCAGGGATCAGCACGCTGCACAGACCCCATCCCTGGAAAGGTTGTCCAACATCTTGGTCTTTGGAGCTCTTACAGGGATTTCTGAACAGAAAATAACTCTTTCATCATTTCTGCTGTCAAACAAAGTTCTCATGAGAGCTGGTGGCTGCACAGTTCGCTAAGGCAAGGACATCAGGTGGGGCAGTCCCTGTCACGCGGCAGGAGCTGCCCACAGGCCCCTCTGTCACCAGGAGCTGCCAGAGCTTCTACTGCAGCTCAGGAACATGCAGAGCATGGTGATGTCTCCTGAAAGCCAAGCTCTGTGCACAGCCCAGCACCACACAGGCCTGTGCCTGCTTGGGTGAGCTGTGAAGGATGTACAATGGCCTTCTGATTCTGAGCATTCCGCTTAGGATAATTCAGGGAACAGCTAATTGCAGGCTTCCTTCCCTCTCCAATACATCTCATCCTTTTCTTTCACTTCTGGGGGTTTATCTTTTACTGGGAACATGCATATTTCTTTCTCCTTTATTAAACAAGGTTTTGGAACAATTGCAGTAGGCAGGCTCTTGAAGAATTAATTCCAGGGTTTACAGTGTACGTGGTGCAAGTCTAGACAAAATGTTCAGCATTTTAGTCAGTCTAGGAAAGCTTCCAGTACAGCTGAATTCTAAAGATGTAGCAGATTTAGCTTAATACTGAACCTTAGTAATTAAACTTAGTCATGGGTGTGATACAGCCCTCAAACAAACTGACGCTCAATGCTGTTTCATGCAGGTGCTATACAAGTTGTTGTTGTTTTGGTTTTTTTCCCTGATAACCTTTCTAGGTTTGCTTCAGCTTGTTTATATCATATCTGCATGTATTGAGCTGCAAAGATCCCTTTCAATTTCTGGTACCTGAGGCTCAATTATACCTAATGAAATGGAAACAGTGCTCAAGTTAAATATGAAAATGTGTCACTTAGAGTTCAGTTCAGATTTGGGGTCAGAAGTGAGCAGTACTGATTGCAATAGTTGCTCTTCTTCCCACCAAAAATTGTCATACATGCAGTGAAATTGTCCAGAAGTAGTAAAAGAAGAATCTAAAATGTTCAGAAATCCCGGTCTTTCCCTGCTCTTTTACCTGTTATTTTTCTTGAAATCTGACTTCAACCTTGCAAAGATGAGTAAATCCTTTGTTCTTCTATGGCAGTATCTATACATTTTTGTTTCTGGCTTCCAAGCCTTGTGTCTTTGATATTTGGTTTTATCTGCCTGACCACCTGTCTTAATGAAAACTAAGCTGTTCCTCTTCTTTTTCCACAGTTTTTTGCTGTCGTCTTCCTTACCAGATGGCAAAGATTTTACTTTGCTTTTTCCCTGCCTAGATGCACTAGATGAGCCCTTCATGTTGTTTTCCTAATTCTGTCTTTTTCTCTTTTTACTCTTTCTGCAGTAAATTTTTCTTCCTTCACATCTTTCCAAGAAATAGTCGATAGACTTTGAGGAATTGTTTTCCAGTTTTATACTCCTTGCCATTTCCTATCAGCATCTCACTTATTTAGATACTTGATGGTGAGTTGTTGGTGCCATGTGAAAATTGACAGGACAAGATAAGTAGTTATGCAATTAAAAAGAGGCATTTCTAAAACAGAGCTTTACTGAGGTTTGGGGATTTTTTGCTATCACAGGTTGTAACAGAGAAGGTGAAGGTGTAACAAAACCAGATAAAACATTCAATTTCTTACAGCTCAACCTCTAAGCACAAGGTTCAGAGCTGTGCTGCCACTGAGACCTCTTTCTCCCCTCTAATTACTGGTTTCTGGGCTACCTCATCTATTAAGTTTCTGAGATCTAGTGTGTTTAATCTTCAGCCATATCTTATTATTTGAGTCAATGCCTCTTCCACAGCAGTGCAGGAATGAGAAAGAATAGGAGCTGAAGAAATCATAGTATTAAATCACCGTGCCTCAGTATGTTGTGTTGCATAGTGGCAGAGGAAGATTTGTTTAATAAGACCAATTTCTATCTAACTTTTTAAAATGGTGGATTCTTTGCATCTTAGCTATGGAGGTCCTAGGATAAAAGTAGAAAGACAAGTCACTGCAACAGAAGGTAACAGATGACAGAAAAAGATTGGGACCTGCTAAGTTATAGGGACAGGGGAATTCTACAGTTTTCTGGATGTCCTGATAAACAGGATCCTTCCTCTTGAGCTCTGAGTTTGATACATCTGAACAGGAGACAGCACCTCCTGGAGCCAAGGATGCAGGAGAGACTGCTGGAATGAGGAACGTGGTTTGGAAAGCAGAGACTGACAGCATCCAGCATTGTGCGGGGTAACTCAAAGGAGGCAAAAATCCCTCATGTAATAGGTCTGCACTGGCATATCCAACATGAGGAGGGTGTTGTTAGTGTCACAAAGTGAAAATGAATGCACTACAGGTGGCTTGCCTCGGTTTATCCACATGATCTTAGGGTAAGAGGGCTCTTCACCCTACCAGCCAAAGCTATACAGAAATTAGACTCAAATTTTTGCTAAAGAAGTTCCTTAACTGCTGGAACAACTTCTTAGGAATGTACTACCTTCACCTTCTTGAAGCCTTCCGATAAAGACAAGATCTATTTACAGAAGACACCTTCAGCTCTGCTGAAGTATATGGGTTTGATAAAGGAATCTGTTGATACAATTCAATGGTCTATGCTAGGCATAGTTGGATGAGATTATTGCAAGAGTCTTCCGGCCTGAAAAGCTATAGCACTTCTTGGGGGATTTTAACTACAGAGCCACAGGAAATCCATGTTTGTGTGAAGAATTCTGAACAACGCAGCTATACGGATTTCAGTTTGTGATGCATAAGATAGACGAGTTATTGACACTGGTCTCTGAAACAGTACTAAATGTGCTGATTGGATTGGTATTTACACAGTGCTTGCTTTAGCTGTCAGTCTAGAGAAGACCTGGCTTCTAAAGCAAGTTACTCAAGAGAGGTATGCAGCGTGGTATAGAAGGTATTTTAGCACTGGAGAATGTTATCTGAAAATGAGTAGATGATTTTTTATTTTCAGTCATTTCAGCAATATGTTAGATATAGCTGTCACATCACACCAGTAAAGGGGACTTACTGAGGAAAATAATTAAAAATGTAGCTTCATTCATCCAGCTTTGACAGAAGATTCAGATGTTTTCTTTTGTGAAGGGCATGTGCTTTTTAGTACAACAGAAGGCAGAAAATTTGTGTCTCAAAACTGAAAAAAAAAAAAAAAGGAGTAAAGTTCTGGTAAAGTAAAATTGAAACAAAGCAAAGTCTCTTTTTCTTGTTGCTGTTTAGGTTTTGCAATGAAGACACACACAGAGAGAAAGGCTGTTGAGCTAGAATTCCACAGCATCTGACAAAAGTCTGCTCAGCCCTATGTTGATTTCAGTTTTTTAAAGTTCTTAGGAGTGAAAGTTTTGTGTCAGTTTTCATGCTACCAGTCAACAAAACAACAAAACTGTTCCTACAGTTTAATTTGTGTGTCCATTTCAATGAGCAGGAGATGCTCTTTGCTCTGGAATTACCCAGCCGCTGCTAGAAAAGTGCAGAGTGCTGCAGTAGCAGTGGGGGGATCAGCAACAGGTTACTAACTACTTAGCAAAGGTTGAAAGGGTACATTCTAGTCACTAGGTTTAAGAAAAGAAAATTATTTTCTTTGGTATTCACATGAGCAGGTCCCAGCATAATCTGAAAGCGACAGGATGGGTCAGAAAACCTGAAAAAAAATTTAGAGGCTTTTAACTCTAGGTTAGTGACTTCACCCTGTATCAGGTGAATGGTAAGACAGATCTTTACATAGCATTTCTGTGGTTTTGTGATGGTTTCCAAAAAAAATGCTTTTTGTAGCATGAGTGATTATGTTGTTAGCTGTATAATTGCAGATTTATTGACATGCACGGTGTTTTCTATGTATTGACAAAAAAAGCAGAACATATGTGGCTTCCAGACACCATTAAATGCTCCTTGCTCCCAGACACCATTAAATAATCCTCACTTCTACAGGCACAGATGTAAGACAGCTGCTTTTTCCAGTTCATTTTGGATCATTGTGTTCTGTCGTATGCGACTTGCCTTCCTTCCCAGCTCTTGAGAATCACGGAGCCTTAAATGCCCGTTTTTTACTCTTTGTGTAGTGTTAAATTCATCCATTTACAGTCAGATCTGAGCATGAAAGAGGCATCTTTTCAGCTAAGGGAGCAGCAGCAAGGCACACCAGAAGCACGGGGTGATGGTGAGGGACGCAGAGCACAAGCCCACCACTCCAAGGGAAGCAGAGCAAACCTGGTCAGCTGATAGTCCAGTGATCTCCAGTCTATAGGGTCAAGGCAGGAGACTACAGCCCGAGGCACAGCACACTTGCAGCATTGCTCGGACCAGTGCCAATGCAGCTCCCAGTAGGTCAATGGGGGGAGTCCACATGGACAAGAGCCTCAGATGTCATTGGTCAGAGGCAGTAGAGTCTTTGGTGTAGTCAGGGCCCTGAGGGAGCCATGAGTCCTGTCTGCCTCGTGGTTTCTGTGGAGACCTGAAAGGAGCATGTTCCAGCCCAATTCCTAATCCAGAAAAATCAAGGAACCATCAGCCTGAGGTCTCTCATCATTTTTTCCAAAAGCTATCTGTGTACTCTAAAAAAAGCATGTGGGTTCATATACAGCAGCTGCTATACAGCAACTATTTGTTGCTGAAGTATTTAGTGTGGAGTGAAAAAAAAATCTGATGACCCTTTTATTCTCTTTAGTCGTAACTTATGATTCAAAGAAAATCAACTATTGGAAAAGAAACAAGAATACTGTACAAGGTAGGGGTTTGATTTTTATTGTGGAGATTTTAATAACCAAGTCCTTGGTTATTATCCTTTGCTAGAATGTTGCAGCTCTTTGAAAACTTCCCTTGCAGTGTGCTGTGTCTCCCTTGGTAATCGTGGCAGAATTTGCTGCCATTTGCAGCCAGAACTGCCTTAGCTCGCTGTTTGGAGTAGTGGTGTGAACACAAGATGCCTCAGAGGCAGCTGCTCTTCGGTACTGCTAGACAGAATGTGCTGTGGCAGAGTAATTAGTTTAGAAAATTTGATTCCTTTTAAAATTGATTAATTCTTTGTTCGCCACACTTTTGGGAAAGAGTTAGGATTTATCCACTTTTGTCTCCTGCTGATACTGTTTACACTGCTGAGCTCGCAACCTATCGTATTCTGCCAGTCTTCCTAATCCTTCCGTAGGAGTTGTATGCTGAGCAGGACATGCGGGAATCTATTGGGTGCCAGGTCATATAGATTCTGCTACCTGATACAGTGCAGTCCTTGGAGCTATGACCAGTGGTGCACCACACGATTTAAACCATTCTCCCTTGGGCAATTATGTCCTCTCGTACATCATTTGAAACCATCCAGAAATTCTGCCAAGAACTCAGAAATATTACACTTTCAACTGGTTTATTTTAGCAAGTAAGATGTTTCGAGCTAGATTTCTCTTGTGGCTTTGTAAGGTGTTGTATCTATTACCCTAGTTGGGCATCTAACACTGACTTTGAGATAATAATTAAGTATGGTAATGAACCATAAAAGATTTCATGTAGGGGTTACCATGGCATCTCTGTGTTATCAGAAACCTTTTGCAGTGAAACAGTATAGAGACTCAGGACTACCACCACACCTTTGGAGAAAATTAGATGCAGCTATGTAACTATCCTGCTGTCTGAAACTGTCTCCTCTGGCATTTTGCTTGCAAAGGAGGTAACAAAATTGTAACAAACTCTTGGACGAAGCATTAAAACAGTCAAGAGAGACTGACTGGCAAGGAAGATACACTTCATTTTCTTGCATGCAACAAGAAATGTCTTACATTTCTAAGTCACTGACCTTATTTCAGGTACTGACTATCAGAAGGGGAACTGGCTTTTGACAGTATTTTGTCATCAGAGCATGTGATGACTTGGATTGTGGCAAGGCAAAAACTTCTAAGTGACCATTCAGAAAACTGGCTGAGAAGCCTGAAATGCCTTAGTGTAAGCAATCAAAGAGTCATCCAGAGCAGCAGCTCCTCAGCTCTGCCTTTGAAGGGAGTTATATAGAGGGGACAGAATCTGAAATGCTCTATTTCAGATTTAGTAGGCAGGTGAGCGTTCCTGGCAAGGATTTTCTTAAGGAACTAAGTCTAGTGCAAGGAAGAATGTGGGACAGAGAGCACAGACAGCAAGTTCCTGTTTGGTTTTAAATGTTCATAGGGCAATAGCTCAAAGAAACAGCAGTTAGGAGCAGAATGGCAGCATTTTAGATATTCATGCATGCTCCCAACACTTAACTAAATTAGAGGTATCAAATGCTTGGGTTAATAGTCTGGATATTGTACACCTGAAGTGTTTCAGTAGCCCACATGGCATGTTGAGAATGTGTTTGTCCACTAAAAGGGAGATGTTTAACTCTGGTCATTTCAAGGGCATCATTTTGGGTGTAAATGCCTTGTGAAGCAGTAGTGTTCTCATTCCAAACCTGCAAACTGGCTCCAATAGTGATTGAAAACTCTGAATCTCCTGCTCCTTTTTTTGATCAATGGGTTATATCTCTCTATATCTTTATCTACATCTATCTTTCTGACTCTTCACTATTAATTTTTTAAAAACAATGTTCTATTAACCTTACAGTTTCAAAGTCAAGTCCTCACATTAGGAAACAACAGTTCAAGTTCTAGCTGAAAGCTTGATTTAGCATGAGTGTGTAAACATTGTTATTTAGATATCATAAAGGATACTGTCAAATATAGATTTTAGTGACAAGATTGTTTGTGTCTTTTTTTTTCCCCCAGAGCCCTTGTCTCATTTAGATAATGGAAAACAAGGGAAATAAAAAGCAGGAAAAAAAATGAGAGACATAATAGGGCTGAGATCTGACGGTAGAAGGGGGAACGCAGAAAGTCACATGCAGATGGAAAAGAAATAGAAAAACAGAGTTAATCCTAAAGGTAGCTTGTTTTTCCACTGAATAATGCTGAATAACAATATGTTAAAAACTACTGGGAAGTTTTATTAGTATAGGAAAGTTAGTTTAATTTTTAGTTCTGCTTGATTCTAAGTCAGATAGAAGACATTGACATTTGCTGCTGCAAATTGCAACTTCCCTAATTAATATCGGGTCGAACAAACATTACTCTCTGGATTAAATCTTTACTCTGACAGAGAAATTCAGAAGAGGTCATTATCATGAACTAGTTAACTATGCACTTCTGATCACCTTGAGTAATCCGCTACCAGGGCCTCATATCCCACCTATAAGGAGACAGAAGAGAATCCCACTATTATTCTTATGTTAAGTGAGTTTATAAACACACTGATTAGCTGCCCCAATTTTACTTCTGCATGTTATAGTATATGTTGTTCTTTGTTTGCAAAACTGTAGCTGCTATTGGTGTCCATAACAGTGGTACTTGCACTAAAGCAACAAAACCCAGCTTCTGTATCGCTGTGGCAAGGGCACTAGACATTATAGTATGCTTATTATCAAGCTAATAATAAATCTTCCAACAAATTAAGCCAAGCAACTGCCTTTTGACAAAAGCACTACTACAAAATCACTGGGTGCTAGGAGCTCAGGAGAAGCAGAACTTCTATAATTTATTCTAATCAAACGACAGGCCACCATAAAATTGAAACCTAAATATTCTGTTTTGTAAAACTGGATTAGAGTGTTTTAAGATAGAATAACCAACCATTATAGTACATACCTAATTGCTTATTTCCTTCAAAGTTTGCACTGGACAAGCCCATTGTACATTAATTGAAGAGCTGGCTGGCTTGAAAACTTGGCAAGGTTTTCCCCAATATATTCTTACTGCCACCCAGTGATGGTGAGATATAGCTTTTTCAAAATAATTTTAGTGGTCCGCCTAATCTAAAATATCTGAAGGGGCCAACTGTGACTGTGCTGGCAGCACTGAATGTGTTTAACCGTGCATACGCGTTCTTCTAAAGCTACGCCTGCTGTATGGGCTGTGGAAGTGTGGTGCTGAGCTGCAGGCAGTGGCAGTTGCAGCTCTAGTGCCAGAGTGCTTGTGGCAACACAGCCTTCAGAGTGGTTCTAACTGCTTAGCTTTTTTTTTTTTCCAAGCATCTTTTGTGGTGTTTTTAGTCCTCACTTAAATGTATGATACCAGAACTAGACTGTTAGCAGTGCTTCAGCCAACGTACTTAAGATTAATTAAGATTATCTTCACTCTACAGCAGCAGTGACTGCAGGGAAGTGTTCCCTAAGATCTGTCTATCTTTGTGTGCTTCTTTAATATTATAACGGCATGAGCTCTACTCACACCACCCAATAGATTTCCTGTTATATTGAAAAAAGCTACTTGCTACATCATGCAGCCTTAACAAAGGGAAATTATTTAAGCAGGAATGTAAGGTATAAAACAGTCAAACCTGACAAGCTATTAGAAAATTATTTTTCCCAAGTTAAGGACCTGACAGAATCAGCTTGGTAAGTGGTTTTGTCACTCATCCTATTATATTTCATTGGAGTATTGTTGAAGTGGACAGATACAATTTTAAAAGTCTGCCTGCTATTGCAACAAATAAGGGCCTTGCTGGCAGATCTGGAGTAGTGAATTCAGCGCTTCCTTCAGCAGATGAAATTCCGCCACCCAGTGAGTGCCTTCAACAGCTCCATTGCACTTCAGCACACAGAAGTCTTGGAAAATTGCCATTAAGGACTGACATTTGCAGGGATATGGCATGACTTCTGCTTGAGGAAACTGTTATGTATTGATATGTGATGTCTCCTCCTGACAGCCTCTAGTGAATAAACGATCTTCCCTTTCAAGTTACTTTGGTGTTTGAAAATCTTGGAGACCACATAAGTAGAACTGTAGCACACCTAGACCTTTTTATCTAAGACAGATCTCTACCTGAAAAAGACCCCATGCCAGTCATTTAACTTGAGAAGCATATTCTCCGTTGCAGGTTCACTTGTTCACTTGAGAATATGCTATCATTAGTGCTGCTGTTCTTGAAGGTTTGTTGCATTAGGTCTTAGCACTTACAACTGTGCAGCACCCCACAGATTGTACAGCCTTGTACAATAAAGAGTAGTGGCATACTGCTCATGGAGGCCATGTGCAGCCTCTGAACACCGTGGCAATAATGGTTCTCACTGATGATTACTGGATTTCATGGACTACAGAAAACTTTGCTATTGGGAGAAATTATTCCTAGTAAAAATCCCAGGCAAAACGTTGAGGAGTATCACAACAGAGGAATAACTGGCTGTATTTTTTGTCACAGAGTCAGAAAACTTGCAGTGATGGAAATGAGCAGGACAGGACCTTTGATCAGCATTCTCCATGAGGACTCCAAGGAGCCAGGTAGGATGTTGACGCACCTAGTGAATAAATTGGTGGTCTTCATAAACTCTTACCTCTTAGTGATCAGAGTATTGTCTTCTTTATAGCACTAACAACAATAACTAACAGTAACAGTGATGCAGTCTTAAACAGCCTTGAGTCTCTAAACTTTCCAAAGCAAATGGAGTGGATTACACTGAATAGATATCCTGAAGATTCCTGAAACTGAACTTTGCTTAGAAGTGTTCACAGAAAGCAGTAATTTGAACTGTGAGGTTTTTCAATTGTAGGCTGTTTAAAAAAGTAGTCTCTAGGATAAAACTGTTAAAATTCCCATCTTGTTTTTCAGTATGTTTCAACGAAACATGGCTTTATTTTGGGTAAAATATACTGTCCGCAGTGCCTTGGTAAACAGCACCAAGGATGGCAGTCAGTAGTCACTAGTGACTTTAGTCAGAGAGTGAAGTGCTGGGGCCCTGAGCTGCAGCTGACCTGTGAATGAGTCACAACCCAGCAGAATCTTTCACTTTTCCTATTGGCTTCATGTTCCAGAGGCAGAACCTGGCCCACCTGTGTCTCCGTGGCTCTGCCCTCGTCCACGTGGTCATGGTTGGGGTGGTGGGCAAGACCAGGATTATATTAACCAGGAGCCGGTCAACTGGAGGAGCTTCCTGTTGATTGTAGCTTCCTGTTGGGGCTGGTGGCATCTTGCTGAGTTCTCATGGTGGTGTCTTTCCATGTGAAGGGCCACTGAGGGAGTCATCTCTGTTCATTGTGTCCAGCAGACGATGCTGGCACCACGGTGGGATGGCAGCATAAAATGATGATGGCTGAACCCCCACAACACACAGATAAACTACTTTGGAAATGACTGTAATTCTGTAATACTTTCATATAAGGAAAATAATTATTGTTGAGAATGAGGGAATTTTCTTGACTAAATAGAAGTGACCTGAATATTTTTGCCTACTAAAACCCTGAAACTTGTACAAACAGAGAAATTCCAGTACACATATTCTAGGTTTTATTTCTGTAGTTAGTTATGTAATTCCAAAACATAGAAGAACTGAACGTTCTGGTAAAACACCAAAGCAAGGCAAGATCTGATGGTGTTTCTGTCTGGACTTTGAACAGAGGAGACTGAAGATATTGTGAACTGGCCTTCTGGAGGTGCTTCCTTGTTCTCTAGAGAGTTATAAGAATGGTTTGAAGTGAAAGTTCTGGTACTTCCCATAGGACAATATTTCATAATCCAGTACATTGCACTGTCAATAATTTTTCTTGATATTGAACCTAATTTTTTTCCTAATTATCTATTTTTTTTCCATTATTCTCTCTGTTCTTATCATTGTTTAACCCTAAACCTGTTACTTTGGTTTTACTTGCATTGAATACTTGAAAAAAGGAAAGGCGTGGAAATGGAAATGCAAAAAACCCCAGAAAAATAGAGAGAAAGTGAAATACAAAGACATGCTTCTTTTGGCTAGTTTTGTTACACCTTGCTAGTTAGGACTGTGTAAGAAAAGAATAATAAATTTTACAGAATATCAGCAGAAAAGTGGAGAAAATAAAAGAGGAATCAAACTGAAGGTGGAAACCATAATGTGTGTTGGTATGTAGTGGCTTCACAGTGCATGACCATAATGAGGAGCAGTGGAAATAAATAGGAGGAGCCCTCACATCATAAGCAAATAGGAAGCACAGCCTGCCTGTAAAAATCTGTCTTTCTCCTCCCACAAAGGGAAGACACATAGCAAAAACATCACAAAACGTTGATTACCGGTATGCACTCTGAGGCTGTGGTGTCACTTCATATCTCCTTTCCCTGAATATTTCTCCGTGGTTGAGATGGAAGTGTTCCGAGTGAGCATTTTATTTGGTTCTAATGAGGCCATTCTGGTGTGGTGATTTCCCATTCACTGGTCTCTTTAAAGAGCTCAGCATGGCTTCGGAGTACTGGAGACACACCTCAAGATGCCGCAGAATTAACTCAGGAATTGCAAAAGCAGTAAATGCATGATTACTCTTTTTCTTAATACATGAAAAAGGAGATGTGTAATTGGCACTTTAACAAGCTGTCAGCAGCAAATTAAAATTTAACATGACTATGAAATTACAATTACTGTTAGTAATTAATTGGTATCACCTTTCTGTAACCCTGTTCAGTACTCTTTGTGCAAAGCTTATAGCAACGAGAGAATAATTATCTAATTAAGTGAGAAATTGGGAGAGTGTGAGCTTAAAAAATACTCTCTATTTTACTTTGGGATCTATGCAATTTGTGATTGTTACCCCAGCAGTAACAATCTTGCACAGTAACAGCAGTAACAGCACTTGCACCCCATAGATTGTCTTCCTAAAGGAATCTAAAGAGCTTTGGAATTGCATGAAATTGCAGATATTCCTGTACCTGTAATGAAAGTTAACTGTGGTTGTGTTAAACTGGGAAAGACTGGCAAGACAGTACCTCTAAATTGTAGTTTTTGGTAAAAAGTATTGTAGGCATGAGTGTAAACACTTGAAATCACAGAAAGATATTCCTGGTTTGCCAGAAATAGGAAGATACTGACACTGACGTGATGCCTCTGCTGATTTTCAAATATTGTGACAATTCAGAAACTCTTTTTACACATCATGTACAGTACCTTCTAGCAGAGAATTCTTCTCCTAGGACCTTCTGCTGGAAGACTATGGTGTGGGACAACGGTTCAGTAAAGGCAAGGGTAATTTCTTGAATCATTTTTGTTCTTTAGAATCCCAAACCTTGCCAGTCTGGACCATAAAATTTAGAAATACCACTCAGCAAATATGACTTAGACCTATCTTCAGCTGTCTCCCTGTGTATGTCTGAAACAGTGTGGTTTGAACTCATTTGCCAGAGACCAGGCGGCAATGTATTTCCCTCATAGACTGATCCCTAGAATGGGTTTCAGATTTTTTTTCTTTTCTCAGCTGTGTGACAGAAATTAAACAGAAAGTTCCAGCAGATCAGCTTTGCTGTGTTCATCATCTGTTAGAGAGAGGCAAGCAACAGAGTAGCTGTATGGCTGCCTCAGGGACCACCTCTGCTGTCAGGAGAAAGGTCAGGGGCCTGTTTCCCAATTCTGATCTATCCTCTCTCCCACAAGACTCCAGAGCATTCCTCCTCCATCTTGAAGGATCCCCTGAAGGAGCAGGCACAATTCTTTACAGAAGCAGCCACAAGCTGTTAGCAACAGCAGCAGTATGATGAAAAGGATTAAAGCTGCTTCTAGCCACCTCCAGTGCTGCTTTTCTGAAGTCCCCAGGGATCTCCAGAAGCAGACTTGTACATTGCAGGCACAACAGATTCTTCCTTTAATCACAGTACAAACATTTGTCAGCATGTGTGGGAATTAACAGACATGTTTCAGGTACGAAACAGAGGAGACTGCTAGTGGGCTCAGGGGCTCAGATGACTCCAAACATTAAAATATCATAAGTAGAACTTCATTAAAAACAGAACAAATTTTCAATATTTTTTTGTAACTTCATGGGCAAGAAGTTTATCTCTTCTTTCCTTGCCTCTTCTTTTAATGTGAGAGTTGAGATTCTAAAACAATTACATACCTTCAGAAGCTGGGACTCTGAGTAAGGTGTAAAAAGTGAGACATGTGGAGTTGTTATGGTGGGCTGACCCCAGCCAGCAGCTAAGCACCACCACGCAGCTGCTTTCTCACTCCCCACATGCAGTGGGGCAGGAGAGGGAATGAGAGGAGAAAAAGTACCAAAACTCATGCATCAGGATAGAGGAAGTTTAATAAGGGAAGAACAGAGAAAGAAAACCAAAACAAAACAAGTGATGCATAGGCAATCACTTAGCACCTTCCACAAGCAGACCGATGCCCAGGCAGTCTCTGAGCTGTGGCTACCTGCCAAACCCTCCTCCCCCACAGTTTTTATTGCTGAGCACAACATTATACGGCCCAGAATATCCCTTTGTTCAGTGTGCGTCAGCTGTCCTGGCTGTGTCCCCCTGCAGCTTCTTGCCCACCCCATCCTGCTCGCTGCAGAGGGCGGATGGGAAAAAGAGAAAGCCTTGACACAGAGCAAGCAGTGTTCAACAAAGTTTTCTCTACTGGATCTGCCAGTTCTATTAGTTAGATGCTAATTGCGTCCATCAAATGATCCAGGTGAGTGCAGTGTACTCGTAACAGTGTGCATCTGGCAGGTTTAATGTCACTCTTTAGTCCAGATGACTTTCACAGACTAGACTAGACTTGGGGCAGCGGTGCAGACTGTCAGCAGATCTGAAGGAGCAGCAGGAAGGTCGTGATGAGTAGTTGAAGTTGGTAGCCCCTAACCACAGTTCAAATGCATTCAGAAGTGTGTCTGACTGCAGTCTGATTCCTCATAAGTTCTTGTCAAGCACTGCTCTTTCACTTCGCTTTGGAAAGCTCCTCCTCTGTGTGATCCCTGCCTCATCCACTAAGCTTCTGTGCTGTCTGTCCCTGGCAAACAGCCCAGGTACAGCTGCCACCAGAACCCACCTTGACTAACGACCTGATCTTTATACAGATCTGTCTAATGTGCCTCTAAAGCTGGTATAAAAGTCTTGAGTAAAGCCTTTCTGAATTTGTAGCACATCTTGCTTCTGTCTGAGTTTCGTTTAGAAAATAGGAAGAAACTCTTGTCTTCAACAAAAGTTGACATGTGAAATCTTCTGATTTTTGCAGAATAAGTGGTGACAGCCAGAACATAGCACAGCTCTCAGAGTTCAAAGTATCTGCACTACAATTAATTACTGACTGTGCTGTTCACTTTGCGTGAAACTCTTGTCTCAGTAATTGAACACATCACTGGGGGGGACAAAGATGTAATTGGCTGCTGCTGACTGTATTTGGTCGTGTCTAGTCTGCAAAACCGAGCCTGTCACTCTCTTGGATCTGGTTTGGTTTATTCTGTGCAGAGCTTTTTCTGCCATTTCCGCTTTTCCCAGCATGGGAGCCCCATGTTTGCACCCTGTGTTTTTAATTCAAAGTCAGTTCAGCAGTTTCATTACCTTTCAGAATAATTCTCTTACAAGGGCCCAGAGAGATTTCCAATTGTTACCAATCTGGGGCCTAATCTGCTCTTTATTTTTAGAGTGCAATTCATATTACAATGGCAATAAAAGGGCATTTACATTTGCATAGCACTTTTCATCCCAAAAGATCCTTTTTTTGTGTTATAAGATGTTGGACAGTGGTTTGATCCAAGCAAAGACATGTTATCCAAGACATGTCTCTTGCAAAAACCCATCTGGATCATTAGGATAAAGCATAATGCCCAACCTTGTTCTCTTTTTTTGACTGTATGAACCTTGAATTACTATTTGTAGTATCATAGCCTTGAGAGGAGCAGCAGAGAGGGCTCTTGCCCAGCGTGGCAGCTGGCAAACTCTCCCACCCATTGAGAAATGAATCAAAGTCTCCCACTGCCTGGGTGAGTGCTTAAACTATGTGGATATTATACAGAAGACAGGCATGATGTCTTTCATCTGTATTTTTAAAAGCAGTTACTGCTGTGTTTGGTGAAAGGAGGAGTTCCCATATGTTGGCGTGCTCTGGAACTGCTACCGCAGTACAACGCTCAAGGGTGGAGGAATGATGTTGGCTTGATCAAACACTGAGCTGCTCTTGCAGGGGCACTCCAGGACAGAAGCAGAAGCGCTTAGGAAAAGTTAAGGTTAAACAAGGAGATAGGGAGTTAGTTTGGATGCCTTCAAGCTTGGACAGCAGCTTTTTGTGGGTACTTTGGATCACAGCTTTGGATTTAGGAGCCCCACTTCAGGTCAGGTCTTGCCTCTGGCACCCACATCCCCGGTTGGAGCTACCCCCAGAGCCCCAGCTGGTGCACATCAGCAGGGATCAGTTATGCTCAGGAGCATCATAGCACATCGTCCTCCTTGCTGCAGGCAGGAATCATGTCACTTGCTGTTGAAATGAGCTGCTCTAGAACAAGCAGATGAAGAAGATGCCTAACAGCACAAAGTAGTATTATGGTGACATTTAGATCAGGGATTCTTCTCTAAGTGCACTAAAAAAGCCAAAATCTGCAGAACCACAATGACTGTTTTATTTCTTTCATTTTTGTAGTTTGTCTCACCAGAGTTTCTAAGAAGTGTTACAGGGTCCAGCGTTAACAAATAATTTTTACCCATAGCATCCCTCTTGCCCATGCTTCCTACCTTGGCTTTTTATATTTACCTTCATACTCGTATTTGTAGCAAATTTAGCACAGAAATTGTAATCCTGGGATGGCAGCAGCTGTAGCAAAGTGTCAGAGTGGATCAGTAGGAATGGGGTAGTGGAAAGAGGAGAGGTTCTCCAGGCTGTGTACACTTCCCATTCCTCCTGAAAGCAGCCAATGTACGGCAGCATGTGCAGCTCTAGGGGCCTGTGGTGCACTTGCTGTGAGAGTTCAGTTGTCCTGGGCTGCCCACCAGCATTTCCCCAGCAAGAATGTTTATTGAGAAATTAAAGTCATTTGAATGCAATTTTATTTCTGTTTCTGGAATAATCAAGTGACTTCATATCTTACAGATTTAATCCAAACCTGTTAGTCCTTTAAGAAGTCCTTCTTGGCTGGCAGCCCAGGATAATACTATTTTCTGGGGCCAAGAAGTAAAGCTTGAATAATTTGCAGTGTGAAGGATAGGGGAAAAAATAGTGTTCACATACTGCGCTATAAATACAAAAAATATCATCAAGCTTCAGCCAAATGCCATGGTATGCTAGAAATGCTTATGCCACATATGCATAATAATTCTTGTTAATGCTAAATGGAACTGTTGTTGCAGATAATATTTAGCTTGGAAGAGATCAGCAGCGAGTAACAGTGCTCTAAAAACTGCCCGGAGCTTGGTCTTAGGATTCCTTTATTTGTCTGGAGTTCAAAAGCAGTTAGAGCTTGTCAGGTGGAATTTGGCAGGGGGGGATTTTTTTTTTTCTGGAAAGTGCTGTTCGTTAAAGTAAATTTGCTTTTATCAGGTCCTTCGGTTAGAACTCATGTGGTTTATACACACAGCTAAATATTCTTTAGCTCAGGGTAATTTGATAGCCTGCTGCTAGAAATCAGTGGCTAGGTTAATTACATGGAAGATGAAGGCCACGGGTTCAGATCTTTTGTAGTAATTGATGCAACTTTCATTCCATGCAGGTGCCATAGCCACCAGATTTTCTGAAACCTTGTTTTTCTCCCAGCTTCTTCTGAGTAAAATTGTTTTTCTATCTCATTTTTCTGGTGGTGATTCCTCACATCCAGAGGAAATTCTTCTGAACTCTTGTCCTCCAGTTTTGCAGTACCAGTTTCTGCTCTCAGTTTGTAATAGAGAGGCTCTCTGTCCTTGGTGGAATAGGACAGGGAAGGTGTTGCGCCTGAAATACTTTGGTGCAACTGGAGTAACAGGAATGTAATGGATGTGCTTAAAACAAAGTACAGTGGCATGTGTTTAGGGACCAGTAACAGGATTTACTGCTGTTAATGACATCTTGGACTGGAGAATGACAGAGGAGGACAGACATTACTGCAGCCTTTTCTTATTTCCACATGCTCTGTGATAATCTGTGCAGCTCAGGTCTCCGCATCCCAAACTCCTTGCACGCTAAGCTGTAGTAAACCCAACAATGACCTCACTAGGCTGAATCCCATCCCCAAATCTCCCTCCTTTGCTCCCAGCCGGTGCTGCCTGTGAAGCTGACCTTTATCACTCCTACCCATGGCACTCCTTGTGCTCCCAGGGCTCTTTCCTCACTACGGGCAGGTCCTGCACCTGACTGTTGGTGGAGTTGCCTCTTTGCACGCAGCCTGGCCCCATGGCAGCTTTTGCATCACCAGCAAGTGTTTCTTCTTTCCTATGAGGACGAGTCTAGTCTTGCTGTGGCTGATAGAGCCATATTGCCCATTTACACCCTGGACTCTCACCTCAGAAAGTGAGGGGAAGGAGGAATAGAAAAAAACCCTACTCCTAACCAGTCAGATGATTGCTACCACTGTGTGCATGGCTGGACTGCTGTTTTTTAATCCCAATTGCCTTTTTTTTTTTGTCCCCAGTGGCTCAGTCTGACGGCTGGGCTATTCACATGTCTGCTGGAAAGGAGATGGCTTCCATAAGATGTGGGAGGGGAAGGAAAGAGGAGAGGAAGAGATGACAATGCCTGGCTTTTTTCTCTTCTTTCTTCCATATTGACCTTGGCCTCAGGTTTGAGGAATATTGCTCAGTTTATTGAAAGATAGCTGCCAGGCAACTGGGGAGGAAGGAGATTTGATTTTTCATGGGTATTAGCTAGGAAAGAACTAATGCCATTGAACAAGGCTGTGGTGGTTCAGTCCCTGGGCAGGAAGGGAAACAGGGAAAGCACAAGCCTTGGGGTTGAGATGAGGAGAATTTAATGTGATAACACACAAGAAACAATCAGAGCAACAACAGCAATAACAATAGCGAGGAAACAATGTACAGAACAAGGTATATCGAGTGAATAAATGGGTGGAGCAGACCTGAGTGGGTGCACCCTCACCCGACATCACACTGTGGAACCAGCGCTGGGGGGTGTGAGGTCAGCATAGTATCAATAGCCTGGCTGTGGCTCCCTCCCAACTCCTGCTGGAAATTAACCCTGTCCTGGTTGAACCAGGACATTATCCACCCCTTATTCTATACCATCTACATCATGCCCCACAGCCATTTAACAATTAACAAAATACAATATAATTCACTGTTTGTTCTCTCCCAAATTTAAGTCCCCTTGTGGTGTGCATTGGACCTCTCCATCCTCTTGCATCACCCACCAGGTGCACCCAGGTCCTTGAGCAAAGGCAATCCTATGGATGGGTTTGCTTTTGCCTGAGGCAGGACTAACCCAGACCATTTTTCCCAAAACATTCTGCATGTGTATTACAGCGACTTTATCCTCGTCTACTGTACATGGAATTTTTGACTGGGCAGGGCCAGCTCCATTGACAGATCCTCTTTTGTTGACCAACCAGGTGGCCTTTGCCAGATGTGTGTCCCAGTGTTTGAAGGTTCCACCCCCCATTGCCTTCAGTGTAGTTTTTAACAGTCAATTTTACCTTTCAATTTTCCTGGAGGCTGGTGCGTGGTAAGGGATGTGATAGACCCACTTGATGCTGTGTTTTTCTGCCCAGACTTCTATGAGGTTGTTCCAGAAATGAGTCCCGTTTTCTGGCTCAATTCTCTCTGGAGTGCCGTGTTGCCACAGGACTTGCTTTTCAAGGCCCAGGATGGTGTTCTGGATGGTAGCATGGGGCACTGGATATGTTTCCAGCCATCCAGTGGTTGCTTCCACCGTCATGAGCATGTGGTGCTTGCCTTGGTGGGTCTGTGGCAGTGTGATGTAGTCAATCTGCCCGGCCTCTCCACATTTATATTTCAGCCATCGTCCTCTGTTCCACTGGGGCTTTATCCACTCAGCTTGTTTGATTGTAGCACCTGTCTCACATTCATGTATGACCTCTGCAATAGTGTCCATGGTCAGGTCCACCCCTTGATCTTGAGCACATCTGTATGTTGCATCCCTTCCTTGATGACCCAAGGTCTCATGGGCCCACTGAGCTATAACTCACCCTTATGCTGCCAGTCCAAATCTACCTGAGCCACTCTAATCCTCACAGCCTGGTCCACCTGCTGGTTGTTCTGGTGTTCTTCGGTGGCCCAACTCTTGGGTGCGTGGGCAACCACATGGCGCACCTTCACAACTAGGTTCTCCACCTGAGCTGCAATATCCTGCCATAGTCCAGCGGCCCTGATGGGTTTCCTTCTGTGCTGCCAGTTGCTCTGTTTCCACTGCTGCAACCACCCCCACAGAGCATTTGCCACCATCCATGAGTCAGTGTAGAGTTAAAGCCTTGGCCACCTTTCTCGCTCAGCAATATCCAAAGCAAGCTGGATGGCTTCCACCTCTGCAAACTGGCTCGATTCACCCTGTCTCTCAGTAGCTTCAGCAACTCGTCATGTGGAGCTCCACACAGCAGCTTTCCACCGTCAATGTTTTCCCACAATGTGACAGGACCCATCAGTGAACAGGGCATGGCACGTCTCCTTATCTGGCAGCTTGTTAAATGGTGGGACCTCCTCAGCACGTATTACCTTCTTCTGTGGTGACATCCCAAAATCTTTGCCCTCTGGCCAGTTCATGATCACCTCCAATATTCCTGGCCAGCTGGGGTGCCTATTCAAACCCGTTGTGTTATCAGTGCAACCCACTTACTCCACGTGGCATCTGTTGCATGGTGTGTAGAGGAGTCCCTTCCTTTGAACATCCAGCCCAGCACCGGCAGTCAGGGTGCCAGGAAGAGCTGTGCTCAGTGCCCACCACTTCTGAGGCAGCTCAGACTCCTTTATATGCTGCCAGTGTCTCCTTCTCAGTTGGAATATTCTTGGTCTCAGAGCCTTTGTATCCACGACTCCAGAAGCCAAGAGGTCGGCCTTGGGTCTCCCTGGGTCTGCTCTGCCAGAGGCTCCAGGTAGGACCATTATTTCCAGCTGCAGTGTAGAGCAGGTTTTTGATATCTTGCCCTGGGCCAAGGGCTATGGCCTGCACAACCTCCTCTTTAATTTATTCAAAGGCCTGTTGTTGCTCAGGGCCCCATTCAAAATCATTCTTCTTCCAGGTCCCATGATAGAGTGGGCTCACAACCAGGCTGTAGGCTAGGATGTGCATCCTCCAGAACCCCACAGCACTCAAGAAAGACATCCAGTAAAGTACAATGAGACCTTTAACACATTTCCCAGAGATGATAAACACCATGACTGGGAACACACAGTGGATATAAGGATTAATACAGCACTACCATACAAACACATTAGCCAGTATTGTAAACATGCTCTTATTCAAACTTTATATATATAAACAGACTATTGTGTCTCACAGAAATTGTTTTAACATGCTCTGGTTGGATTCTGTCCTTATCTCAACCCTCCTGGCCCCACACTGGGTGCCAAAAAGGCTGTGGTGATTCAGTCCCTGCCAGGGCAAGCCCAGGGTTGAGATAAGGAGAATTTAATATGGTAACGCACAAGAAACAATCAGACCAACAACAGCAATAACAACAGTGAGGAAACAAGGTACAAAACAAGGGATACAGAGGGAACAGACCGGCAGAGTGGAACCCAAGAGACATGCGCACCCTCTCCCTGCATGGCACTGGAACTGGTGCTGGGGGGCATGAGGTCAGCATGGTATGGAATATCCCAGCTGTGGCTCTCCCTAAGCTTCTACCAAAAATTAACCCTGTCCTAGCGAAACCAGGATAAAGGCTTTTCTGAGAACGCTTCTGTAGAGTGCAGCCATGGTCAGCCATGTTGAAGAGAGGAAATCCAAACTGGAAGGACTAGTTGGATGGTCAGGGGAAGATAACATTCTGTATTTTAAGGGGTGATTAGCCACCTCCAGATGGTAACATTGATGCTTCCTTTGGAATCAGTGTAAATAAGAAATCTAAGGAAAAAAAACAAAGAAATGTAAAAGTGAAAGGACAGAACACTTTGATATTGTCAGTGGCTCTGTTCACTTAGAATGTGCCAAATGAAACCTAAACCAGCTGCATCAGGTGCTCTGACAGGGGTCTGGATATTGCTGTATCCAAAGTTTTGCTTCTTTTCTCCTCTCTTCCACACTCTTCAGTGTTTTTCAGTCCATCTCATTAGAAAGATAGCTTTCCTAAAAGGAACTGAAGGCAGACTTCTGATATTATGTTGGTATATGCAGTAAGCAACCAGTCTGAAACAGCAGTTCTGAAATATGAATGCACTGGTTCCCTATTTGTCTCTTGGAAGCAATGCTAATTGAAATTAAAACATGACCATTTAATGGCTAATTGTTAAAGATATTAATGGGAAAAAATATTGCGTGTGAAACCCAAACATGAGATTGCTGTAGGGAGGGAAATGAAAAAGGTAAAAGTAGCAAGAGTCAGAGAGAAGAGGGGAAGGGGAAAGCATAGAACTGTTACTGCTCCTAAAAGCCATTGCATCTTCACAGTGATCCTGAATGCCATAATAAGGCACTGAAAACTCTAGAAGCAAAATGAACTTCCAGAGTTAAACATTAGAAATAAAAAAAAATGCACAGTTCTGCATGAAGAAGCGTAGCCTGCTGAAGTCTGTTGTCCTAGTTTTGTACGAGAGCCAGCAGCAATTAATTGAAACATTTGATATTTGGGGTTGTCTCCTGGCTGAGCTGGACCCTGAGGGTGGGCATCCTCTGCTCTGCTTGAAAAGCTGCGGTTTGCTGCTTTTTTCTGAGTAGGTTTCCAGTGGTGGCAAATAGCAGAGGTTCTGGCATTTCCCTTGATCTGAAGTTTTCAATTGCAGTCAGACATGAGGCTGCAGGGTGCCTTCAACCACCCAAGGTCATAAACTCCCTGACAAAATACAGTCTACACAGGGAGGTGTGCTGTGCACCCAGGGTACTTGAGCAGATCACATCTGTCGGTACTGACAATCAGAAATAAAACAGTTCACTTGATTGTTATGATCCACACCAAAAAGCTTTTATGCATTGTAGCATTTAATGTGTGGCTGTAAAATAAGTTGGGGAAGGGAAAGTGCTAATCCATTGGAGATAAAATTTTCTACAGACTACTGTGACCTCATTTGAATGCAGATTTGAATCAGTTTTCAGATCTTTGTGCAATGATGATCCATTTCAGGTACCGTGTAAACAAAGATGTGGTTATTATCTGCGCATCATTTGAGAGAGGCCAGAGGTCAGAAGAGAGAAATTCTGATGATTATTTTTTTCGGTAACATAATACTTACCTTCATAGTTCTTGAATCTCCCTTTCAAAAAGAAAAGCAAAGCAGCCACATTATCAACCAATTCTCTTCTCATAACCAAAGATCACAATATCAGAGTATCACTCTGGTTTGGAAAAGATCCTCAAGATCTTCGAGTCCAATTATTACCCCAACACCACCACATCCACCACCTAACCCTGTCCCCCTGTCCCCACATCACATCCTCAAAATCTCAGCAAGGATAGTGGTTCAGCCACCTCCCCAGACAGCTTGGCCTAACTGTTATCCTTTACACATAACTGTAAAGGAGCTAAACTGGGCACTTGATCTCTCTCTTCAGCAGAAGTAGCTGCTGGAGTATGTGCTGTCTTCAAAATACAGTCATATTTCAGAAACAGTTTTATTTGCGCCTTTGTGTCCCTTTCCCCCTTTGTCAAGAAAATAGCCAAAACAAGATTAGACCTGAAGAAATATGCAAGAATGGTGCTGATAGGAGCATACTTTAAAAAGAAAGGAACTGAAGAAGAAAATCTAGAGTTACCTACTTCTGTGCCACTGACAAGTTTGGTTTTTTCTCACAAAGGGTGGATAAGTCTTTACCAATACTTCGGTAAAAATATCTAGGAAAATCAAAGTGGTACCAAAGAAAGGTCTCTTTCTGAAGGCTGATGGGTTGAATTGATAGGCTCTCAGTTGATAAGCAGGTAAGAGAGCCCTGAAAGTTGCACCTTACATTTGTGAGAGAGATGGATGGCATTTGGACACTTGTTTACCTGCGGTTGGCTATGAAGCGTAAGTGGTCTTGTTAAAACTCTGTCCTTGCAAGTCTGGTAGCCCTCTTTTGGAGGTGGGGAAATGATTAGGTTCAGTTCAAGTCAATAGGTGGAAAATTAAGAGGCAGAATCTAGAAAACCTCTTTTGTATCCCGGTCCCTAACCAGAAAAGGAAAGTAAAAAATCAGAAAGATAGCAGATTCTATTCAAGTGAATGGAAGAAATGAAACAAAGTATAACGTCTACTTGATCTCAAACTTTTCTGATTACAAAATGGATAGCGATGGACAGACACAATGTCTTCTTCATTCAAATGTCTTCTGCCTTCATCCAAACTCCAGGAAAGTCAGGAACACCTCTGGCTTCAGGTAGTGATACAGTAATCCAATGTAGATGATTTACTGTATTGAAAATATACCTGTAGCAGAACCTAGGAAAATTAAAACCCACACTCCAATGTATTGCACGAACTTAGATCTTGCAGCAGCAGTTGCTGTGCACAGCTCAGCTTGCTCCGCTTGTATATGTGAATACTGTTCCTGTCTGAAGCACTGGGTTTACATGAATAGGAAATCCAGGTGATGTGTTTCTGCTCAAGAGCACCCTGTAGCTTTATGTACAAATGCCATATGAAATGAGAAAGTGCTTCTCAAGGCAGGGATAATTTTTAGGTGAAGAACATGCTGCACCACCAACTGGAAATGGGGATTCGATGTAACCTACATCTCCTGGTTGCTTTAGCTAATGTGAGTACAGGAGAACGCAAGCTTGTGAAATAAGGCACATAGGCACACTTGCACTGGTTTGCTGATTATTACAGGAGTGGGACAGACCTAGTCCCCAGGAGACTTGCCATTAAATCACCACAGCTTTATAGTACGTAACTGCCTCCGGCCTTCCTTGTTCCACAGAAAACATGTCATTGTCTTCCAACTTCATATCTTTAAAGGTGTTGGGGTTAATACAAGACACCAAAGGCAAGAATGAGCAAAAATTGACATACAAGGCCTGGTGGAGTACACAGTGTCCATGTTTTCCCACTTTCTTGTCTTCTCCCAACATGTTTTGTAGGCTTGTAAAACTTCTTTATTCTCCTTTTCTGTGATTCCTCTCTTCTTTGAGATCTCCGCTCTATCCCTGGCTTGATTTGTCTCCGAAGTGTGTGTGCCTGAGGACTCAGTACCATGCCATGAAGCTCTTACCTACTCACTGCATTTCTGGTAGCTGTTGTATACTTGCAGCAACATGATTATTACGTCCATAATTCAGGCCCAAGGTGAACAAAATCCTTTCAAAAAGCAGGCTCAGATTAATAGAAAACCATCAAGAGAACATCTTGGCAGTATTGTGCAAAAAAAGGTCACAGCCTGCCTAGGCAACAGGAAGAGGACTCGAAATAATTTCCTTAAACTAAAATCGCTGAAATCGGTATATACTGATGGGACCTGCACATGCAAAACTGTTGGTTACATATTTTGTATGCTAAGGAGTTTTCTGCCACTTCTGAAGTAATGAGTGGGAACTAGAAATGCACAGTGTAACCATTGGAGAAGTGGGTGACATCAAGTCCGATCCACATTACTGGGCATCAGAGCTATTGTAGTATGAGTTATATTAGTCCTGTGCCTTCTCCATGCAGCCTTGTGCATTCCTGGCTGGGCCTGGCATGTCTGCCCACCTCCTTTGGCACAGGAAGCAGTCGTGCTGCCACTGGAGGCAGAGGAGCCTTGTAGTGAGGCTCACTGTGTGCTTTCCTTGTGTATTTACTATCCCCACAGTATCTGCCACTGGCCTTGCAGGAGAGAATGTATGAGGCCAGGTGAATCTTTGGTCTGATCCACTGTGGCCACTCTTAAATAAGAGGGGAGCATGAGAGGTGCCTGAACTCTGTCATACCAAATGAGTAAGAACCCATCTTGGTCTGTGAGCGGAGAGTTGTGAAATTCTGCCCTGAGACATGTAAAACCACAAGGTCCAACACCCAAGTTGGCGCATTCAGGGACATCAGGGAGAGGTGTTACTAGCCCTTTCATGAGGTTATGTTATCTCCCCAAGCTGGCTGTGATCTTTACCTATCTGGATGCAGAAAATACCAAGAGACTTGGCAGGTGAGTCAGAATAGAGATCACCATAGTGTCTAGTTGTGCAGTGTGTGTATAGCTTCTGTTTGTGGTTCTTTACTGCCTGTAACTCATGTTAGTTCAACATAGCTAGAAATTGCTACAGAATCAGCTTGGTCATCATTGACTCCAGAACATTTAGAGAAGCGGAAGATCTAAACTATTGTCTTCCACCAGCATCAGCACAAAGGACTTGATTGTATCAATATAGGGGAAAATACTGTCTGGCTGCCCAACCTGCTACATCTCTTCCTGACACTGATTTCCATGAGTATTTCTACTGACCTTTTCTCCTGGGTGGAACAGGGCATTCTATCAGCACTAAGTCTTGATGATTTTTCCGTGACTGTTAGATGTTGTCAGTTAGAGCATTTCCTCCAATACTGCTGAAAACATGCAATGGCCTCTGAGGCCACACCTTCTGCCACATTTTCCCTCCTCAGTCTCAGCAGTGTCAGGCTGTCACAATGCATAAAGCTTCTGTGACACAGTGCTGAAGAGGTGTTTTCTGGCTTTTTTCTTTTTTTAACATTTGAGGAAGGTTAAATCGGGTAACAGGTACAAGAGGAGAACTACTTAGCAATCCATTAACTGTTTTCTAGCATGGTTTCAGGATGTCAGCTGGCTCCACAGTCCTTTAATTGGCTCTCGATATGCCCAGCCACCCACCGAGCAGCAGAGAAAGATATTTCACTATGCTTATCATTTAGTTCTGTGATTTCTGGCCAGTAAGTTGTGCCATTAGGGCTGCAAAGGCATCTACGTTCTTTTATGAGGTATTTATATCCTTTTTTCTTTAAGGGAGGTTTATCTGAGACTGAGGTTAGGGTCTCATTAAATTAAGACCTGGCTCTTCAAACCTTCCCTGTTTGAAAAGGCTTTCCATTCCATCCCATCATCCCTGGCTTATGTCAGTTGGACAGTGTATCCAGTCAAAATCAGGTGTAGGCTCACCTTATCTTACAGTAATTGGACCTTAGATCTGATGTGTGGATTTTCTGATCATCGTTTCTTTTGTCAAACTGGCTTATGAAGCTACTTCCAGGAACGCAGCTCTCCTCCCTCTGAACAGTCAGGTACCACCTTCTCCCTCTAAGCTGTTTAACCTGCTCCTGTGCCCCAGGGACTCCCAAGGACAGCCGAAGTGGCAGGGAAGTGAGACGTGAGGCTGGTTCCCCTTATGATTCCCACTCTGTACCTCCGCCTATTCAAAGTTTTCCTCTGAGCAAAGCAGGACGGAGCGGAGCAGCCAGAACTCCTCCGACTGCCAAATTGGAGCCTGATAGGAGGACACAAGGCAATTTTTGTTGCTGCACAGTAGTGAGCATTGTATTTACATGTAAAACCGAGAAAAAAATGTTACTTGTGCAACTATAAAGTGTACCCCAATAGTGTTGTCCTGGTTCGGCCAGGACAGGGTTAATTTGGTGCAGCCAGGCTATTCCATACCATGCTGACATCATGCCCCGGGGCCAGCTCCGGTTCCTCGGTGACTCGTGGCGTGGGACCAATCCGCTCTGGTCCATCTGTTTGTCCACACGGTATCGCTTATTTTGTACATGGCTTTTCTCACTATTGTTATTGCTGTTGTTACTGCAATTGTTTCTTATGTGTGACTGTATTAGACTCTCCTTATCTCAACTCAAAAAGGCATTTTAAAACTTTTTTTCTGCCGCAGTGCTGGGGGCAGCGGCAGCAGCCACGTGGCTCGGCTGCCGGCAGGGACTGAACCAACTGCAGCTTTACTAAACCACCACAAGTGTGTGTGGGGATATTGCCAGCGAATGAATCTCTTCTCACCTCAGATGCTCACCTACAGTTCACGTCTGGCTCGGGACACCTTGTAGCAATGCATAAGCAGCTGAGCGGAGAGCTGTGCTGCAAAACCCAGAAATACTGAAAAGACAAACTGGGTTCGTGCAGCACAAGGAGCTGTGTAGTGGGCTACATTATTTCAGCGTGTACATGAGCATCTTTGATATCTGATGACACTAATCAGGCTAAAACCCCAACACAGGCTCTGTATTTGCAGCTTGGAAAAAAAATCCCCCGTGTTGGTGACAACTGTAATTGTCACAGTCAAAGCTAGAGCCATCTCACTGCTCATAAACACACACACACATTAGTGACTTGTGGAATTGCCCACTTGCTAAAATAAGTTTCCAAATGGCTGTGTGTTGACACGTGTTAGCCCTTGAACGTTTCTTCTTGGGACTGGTGGGAACTTCCAGTGCCTTCCCCTGCGGCCCATTGATTCTCGGCAGTGTATTTAAAGACCTGACTAAACTTCTCTTTTGGCTATGCTCCAGTCTCAAATGCTCACAGCTTCTCAAATACTCAGAGTAATCTGAGCTCATTCCCAGTGCCTCAGTGATGTTTATTTCTGTGCCATTCTGCAAGGCTGACCTACATTTTGGCTTCAGCCTCCTTTTTTTAGCCATGGAACTTCTTTTTTTTTTAAACTGGGAAAAAATGTGGTTTTCTTTACTGTCTTTTCACTCAAATACCTGTAACTTCTGCTTAGTTCGAAAAAATATTTCTAAAGTATCTATGAAATCTGTGCTTTAGAGAGGGTTATTCAAACAGTTTGATTGGTGGAACCTGGCAGGAGAGAAGCTGTTGGTTTTTCTGGGAATCTGATTTTCCAGCACTGGGAATAGAGTGATGAGACGGGGTCACATGGGAGAGCCCCATGGTCAACAACTGGGACTCAACATGTGTCTGGACCACAAGACTGATCCTAGGAAGTTCGAAAGACTTTCCACAGTGTGTGCCAAGAGTGAGATGTGATTAGCTTTGAAGCATTGGTTTAGGCAGAGTCCTTAGTTTGCACTGGGCTGGCTTTAGATTACACTGTCTTGGCTTGCCCTTCAGAATCAGCCTCTCCCAATGACACTCTTTCCTAGTGTGACCAACGATTGAAGATCAGTTGTAATGGGAAGATCGCTGGAAGAAAATAGAAACCAGTAAAAATACTAAATGAAGTTTTCTTGCACAAATACCAAGGATTCCCTTTCTGTATTTTTGTTTTATGCTATTTACAAAATTTGTTTCTAGACATGATGGAAAGTATATTCATTTCCATCGTTAGTGATGTGTAAAATTTGCTGCTATCACTCACATCACCAGACACTTTTACTGTAGAAGATGGAAGGTAATTGGTACTTCAGGCAGGCCACAAATCTTTCCTGGCAGCAGTGGATCACTCACAGTACACTGATTGCAAAAATTAGTTAATTCAAGAGGAATATTACATTCCTTGAGTCCTGGCATAAATCTCTCCAAATTCTGCAGGCATTACCACCACCAGGTTGAAAGATAGATTTCTGTCAGCCTCCTTGACAATGTGTGCCTCTGATTTAGATGCTACTCATTCCAAGCCCTCTTCTAAAACTGATTTATATTGCCTATTAAGTCCACCAGAAGAGACTCTAAATGGCGAGATTCAATAATACTGGGCTAATCTGTTGCTTCTCTTTACCAACCTTCTCGGGGCTGTAAATCCTCGACTGCATGGTGCTTCCTACTTGATTACCTTTGTGAATGAGTGCGGTGTTTATGCATGGATGAGAATCCGTCTTTCTGCATATTTGGGATGCTCCTCATCATTAATGTTACAGAAATGAGGTTAGAAATTTCTTTAACAAACCTGAGAAATTTTCTGTGTTCACCCTGTGAGAGTGCACCTGGATTTCTTACAGTGATTGTCTATGGCTTGTTTAAGCTTATTTATAAACTTTTACCAGATTTTGTACTTGGAGCACCAGTGTGAATTCCCAACACTCCTCTGACATACCTGAGCTTCAAGAAGATAATACAAGATGCACACATTTTTGCAGACCAGATAAAATTTCTTTGATGTGGACCATCACCTGTGCAAGGCCTAGGATGAGGAGGCTTCAGAAAAACCTGTGTTGTTATGGCTGCGTGAGAGACTTTGTAAGTAAAACATGATCCCTATGACTTTTTTAATGATTTCTAGACATGGTCACAAGCAATGCAGGGCAATTAGTATCTACGGTAGATGCCCAAACAGAGGCCTTTGAGTGTTCTGCTGGAAGTATGTTCACAGGGTGCAAATGTGAATAGAGCTGAATGAAATTAAGGTGTTAAAAAAAGCTCTAAATTTGATGTCCTTGGGAAGTATAAGACTAAGCTCATTGTGACACGAATGATAGTATGGTCAGAACTGGAGACCAGTGTTACATCCTTGAGTATCTCTTACTTAATCCAAGAGTATGAGAAGTTCAGTGTCTATTCCCAGAGATCCATGTTAGCTAGAGCTGTCAATAAACCACTTAGTGCCATTGACTGAGAGAGGCCTGATAACAACAGGAGTTAGTTTTAAACACATATATGTGTTCTCTAAATAGAATATAAATGTGGGACGTACTTTGTAGCTAAAGTACAGAAGATGAGAAAAGCAAAGTTCTGACCCAGATTGTGGAAGCATTGATCTTCCTTGTAGAGAACACTGTTCTGTCTGGGACAAAGTGCGACATGAGACTGCCAGTATTAATGCTGAGAGCCTGCTAGATGGAACTGGAATTATTAGCAGCATGACATTTGGAAAATTTTACTTGTTTAGAGGAGAATTTTCAGGACTTGGATGTGATCGTCAAAATGTTACACAAAAACATTGAAAGAGTCACACAAAGGTCACTTGAGGACCAAGAAGTGAATGGAAGAACTGCCACATTTAGGAAGCTGTGAGGGATTGTCACTTGCAAAACCACAAACGGAATCCAGAAAAATTTCCATTTCCATGATAGCATAAGAAAAATGTGGTCCTTGAAGCAGAGAAGGTTCTAACGGATATTGTCATTTCAGTGAGGTAGTCTGGGCACAGTGTGGTACCATTAAACAGGTGCTTGTGCATATCCAATTTCTCCAGAGATGATATACCTCAAGCAATAACATTTCACAATTGGGTGATAATTTATTTGGCAGCGAAGTTAAGCATTCTGCAATTAGATACATGTATAAATGCATTACTGCTAGTCTGTGTTATCTCTGCTCTAATGATTTGATGGAAGATGGTGTCAAAATATTAAGGGTATGCACAAAAGATTGCCAAGTCAAGGTGGCTGAACTGCAGGACTTGTCTCTGCTTCACTATCACCTGACTGCAGCCACTGTTTAGAAATCTGAAGATTCATACAGGATGCAATGTCCAAAGTACTTGGTTAGTCGCTACGTTTTTTTATAAATTGAGAATTCAACAGTAAATATTAATATTGTTAACATTATGATCAACCTCAAGTAAGATTTGGACAGATCACACAAGAAACACTCATGAAAGAGCCAAGCTTAGTGAGTGACAAAGGTGCAGAAACTCACAATGACTATTTAAAATGGAGCAGTCCCAAGCACTGTGCAGATCCCTATAGCAGGAACTGATATAACATGAAACAAAAGCAATGGCTTTTCTCCACTTTGTGTCTTTGTGTAACAGAAGTGTGCCTATGTGCTGACAAATAGCAAGGCTGTTAATCTTAGAAAGCGTAGAGCAAGAGGCCTCTTAATTCACACAGTCTACACAGGGACAAGCGAATTCTTGTCCAATGGGATTATTGTGTGCCAGGTTCAGATGTTACTGGTTTACACAAGCTAATCTTTGAGAGGCGTCTCTGTCCTATTCATTCCACCACTCCAAATGACTTGCTGATCTCCAGTCTAAATTCCAGCTGCTAAGTCCCGGTTTCCTCACTGTCCACCACCCCAGTGCTCAGTTTTTGAAGTCTGCAGAGGTACTTCCAGCTCCTTGCTGTAACTTTCTTGGATGCTGCTAGGACCAAATACAAATCCTGCAAGAAACCACAGCCTCTGTGCCACTTTAGAGAGACCTTGTGATTTTGTTTCCTCAGGGCAGGAGAGGAGCGGTGGATTGCCACTGCACTGGCAGATGCCTTTCTCTCTGCTCCGCTTCCCCTGCTTCGTGGCTGTAGCTCAGCCAAGTGAGAGCAATGTCTTCTCCAACACATACAAGTTTCCAGGGGCTCAGATGAAGCCAACGAGCAAACATGCACTTCAGGGTAAATAGTGTCTTCACAAATACACATCACTTTTTGTATATACATCAGTTTTTGTTCTCTTTCATGTGCAGAAACCAAAGATGAAGTGACAGATTGGCTAGACATTCAAAGTGCGCTGATTTTCTCGGCAACCTGAAACAGCAGAGTCTGGCAGGAGCACAACTTCTATCAGCTGTAGCAGGAGCACTACAGAGCTAGTGCATGGCGTGTTTATTCATACATCCTTCCTTAACATAGTGCATCATAAAATATATTGAACTTCACAAGCTGTTTTCTTCCCTAAGGGTCAAAAAGTATTTGACATTTATTAGCTACTTGAACAAACTAAAAGGCAACCTTCTCTGGAGTGGGAAATGAGAGCTGCGTAGGGCAGGTAGCAAGGAAAGCTGATGTACCCAGATGAAGCTGGAGTTCTTCAGGACTTACAAACTTCTGGATAGTAACGTGTGGATGTGCGGTAGAAAACTGTCTTAGCAGATTACATGTTTTAGAGTTAAAACACCTATTGATCAAGGGCAAAAAGAAATTGTTAGGGGATTCCTAAAGCATCACCAACTTGTGCTAAGATGTCAGGTTAGGTCCCTGCTTCCTGTTACAGTCCAGGTTAGGTGAGGAACACCTCATTAACCTGAACAAACTAATAAGAAGCAGCAGAGAGGAAAAGGCCCCAAGGCTAATTGTCCTTCAATTATTACAGCTTTCCTGCTAAGAGTAAGATTAGAAAAATGAAAATGCAATTAAAGCCCTGCCCACGCCAGAACCATTTACTTTGAATTTTTCCATTAACTTTGTTATCCAGTCAATATAGTTTGTATCAACTTAAATTAATCCTGAAGACACCACTTATTCCCTGACGGAAGATTAGCAAATCTTGCATTACCCTGATTTCCAGTTTCCTTGCCACCTTCTATTCCATTCCCTACCTCTTGTGGCCAGTAGTGATGGACAAGACAGATAAGGTGGGACTGAGAAAGGTTCAGGAAATACAGTGTGAGAGAGCTGGTGAGGAGGCTGAAGTGGCATCATTTGGGCCCAGAGACATTCACTACTGAACACTAGTCTGAAACTGTGACCTCCAATGTTGTTTAAGCAACAGCAAATGTGGATTAGGCCGTGTGCAGTATGACATCATTAGTGCATATATGCTGCTTAATTTCTTTGTAAAGGCGGTAATATTCACCTGACCAACCACCCCACCCTTTCAATGCTTGCCAGCACAAAAATGGAAGTTTAAAGAGAAGATTTGTTTATCATTATTGGGTTTTAGTTTGGGGTTTGGTCATTTTTGTTTTCATTTTTTTGTGAAGTAGATTATTGTAAGATTAGTAGCAAATATTTTGTGTAAAGGAAGCCTTCGCTAAAGACCTAATACGTTTTGGGTTTTGGAAAAAAAAGGTCTCAAAGTTAAAAAAAACCCCTTTATTTCAGAATTTACTGGAAATATTGTTACTATGATGCAGAGTACAGTGCCGCTACTTTTTGCCACACGGACTTCCAAACCAAAGCAGCATGTCATGACTCCTGGTTCTGACCTTGCGTTTAGTGTAAGCAGTTGAGTATGAACCCCGAAAAGCCAAATGGTGCTTTGCCAACGTGTGGAGCCACGCATATTTATCACAAGGTGACAGGATGGCTTTTTACTACAGCACTGGTCTCAGGATCTTTCATAATCAGATCATAGTGTGCGGCCCTTGTCCATCTACTGTACTCTGGTACCAGAATTCAGGATGTGGCTTTTAGACTCACCCCTTTTTGTTTCCATCTCTTCCCTTTGCTCCCCTGCTAGGCTGCAGTGCTCATTTTACTGCTGCACTGCACAGGCTGGAGAAGTTGTGTGAACATCTATGAGCTGAATGTACAGGGCTCACCTAACTCCTGCAAAAGCTTCTGGACAGGGGTGAGTGTGTGTTGCTATCCTATACCACACCTTAGTAGTGGATACAAACTTAAACATACCAACGGCTAAGGTTGATTAGAAGCTACGATTTTTTTGTCATTGCTTGTTCTTCCTCTTTTAATCCTTTAATATAACCTTCTGATCGGACACTTCTGCTCCCTAGGCGTATGAATGAAGGTTCTCTAACCTTTTATGGGATGTGGTTTAAGTGATTCATTTATACTCATGATGGGAGCCTTAATTATTAGCTATGTCCTTTTAAAACTGAAATATCTTGAATTATTCCATGCCTAGGCAAATATATTCACATATTCTAAGCCAGATATATTTTACATTCAGCTAAGATATATAGTACCTGTTAGAAAACATATTCTTTGGAGTATAAAGTGGGAAAATGACCAGCTAGCTGGTTAAGAGTGTTTTGTCTAAAGGGCCAAAGTACATGTGAGTACTGTCCTGGCTTGGCTGGGATGGAATCCTGGGCCAGCCCTGGTCTGCAGGCCATTAGCAGCTTCCAGTCAGCCAGGAGCTGAAGCTGGGAAGGGTACAAGCCAGGGCACCTCCCCCGAGCTGGCTCCTGGCATATGCCATCCTATAATCATGCTCGGGGGTGGTCAGGGTCTCTTCCTGTTTCTCCCCATTCCTGGAGGGGTTTGCTCACCAGCCTGCTCCTGAGGATGCTTCCTGGTTATTGTGACCTCCAGATGCTTTCTGTGGTGAGTGTAGCTTTAGGTATTCTATGTTTGCATTGGTATTGGTTTGGCTGTTTTGTTAAATCTGTTTTCATTTCAACACGTGGTTTTCTCTTCCTTTTCTTGATCCCACTTCCCAGCCGGGGAGAGGTCATCAGGTGATAGAACAACTGCTATAGTTTAGCCCTGAATATGGGCTAAACAGAGACAGGTACAAATAACAGCAAGGAGATACGGAATTATTAATGAGGGAATATTTATTGGACAAGCAAGTAGTAAGGGTTTTGCTATTAACTGAGAACCCCTTAGCATACATGAGATATTCTTAACACCTTTATTCACCCAAAAGGCAATGCTCTAACACAGGGCCCTGCTGTATAAATGTGTAGGTGTGACACCCATGAGGCTAGGGAGGCACAGTACCTTGAGATCCTCTGCTCTGGTTGTGGAACCCTTTGCTTCTAATAAAGGCAAAAGGACTTGGGGCACCTATTGAGTGTGAGGTGCAGAAATATGAAGTGCAAAACAAAGTTTGGGAAAACTTCAGTTCAATAATCCTACAATAGGGAATGAAAGTGGTTCCTTAAATTGTTAACTCTGGATTCTGCAAGTACTCAAACAATTCACTTAATAAACCACCAAATTAGCAATCACCTGTTGTAGCATAGCTTAGCTGGTAAAAAAAAGAACAGGGAAATAATTAGTAGCATTATAAAAGCAAATTTCCTCTTGCATAGTGTTTTCTTACGGCTATTCTGTGGCATTGATCTTAGTAACCAGAATATCACAGGAATAGAAATAGGAGAATCTTTTTAAAACTGACTTGTATTGTTCAATGTACTTTCTTAAATAATCCTCTTGGTTAGCAGATGTCTTCTCGCTAGGGAGATTGCTTCACATCCAGAAGCTTTCACTATTGGGAGGTTTTCTTTGGATAAGTAATCTCAGTTTGTCTCTACCTTAAAGAAGTTTGTGCGAACACTTAATCTGGAGAAAAGCAACTCAAACTAGTAGCCTAATTCCATCCCATTTGCTAGTTGAACTAACCTTTGAGGAGACTACCTGTTTGTTTTCAGTTTTCATCTACTGATTGTGTCTTTACTTGCGCAGCAGTAATTTGGCACTCAATAATGAATTGTGGGAGGTACATAAATTTTACTGAGAATAAATCAGCAGTTTATCATATTTTCCTCTTAGCATGTACAACTGAGTCATTGCGGTGCTGCAAATCATATTTGCCTTCCAAACTTTTATTTGCAGTACAGAAGCAGCACAGGGTGAAATGGCTTAATTAGTCAGAGATAGGCAAGGTAAAGCTTTCAAAGGGTCTCTCTGTGCTCTGTTGGAGAAAAAGAAATGGGAAGCTGTTAGCTTCGCTGCAGCTCCATCACACACTGCCCAGGTGCTGAGGTTCTGTTTCAGTCACTGTTGAGATGAATGAAATGGGTTTTAGCATTTGGTACAAATAACACAATTCAGGCAGAGCCTCGTGACTATTTGCACAGATCTCAAAATGCCTGATGTACCAACAAGGGGTCTGGTATAAAAATGCACGTTTTTAATCTGGAGCAGATGAAGTTAACTGTGCCGTGTCGACTGAGCTGCTTCCTACAGCCCTGTGCTATGAAGCCCTAAGAAGTGTGAGTGATTCTGCTGCAGACAGCTGAAAACACTGCTGTGATATTTTACTATTTATCTTCCCAAACCACGGAATGTGACATGTCATGTGCTGCACAAACAGTTTTGGTGATGTGATTTAAACCAAAAATGAAGGTGGTGTTTACTACTTTGTAATGCTTTATTAAAAAGAAAATTTCTGATCAGCTTTCTGCAGCCGTATGCTCCAGTCCTGGTTACAGCCTGGCATGTGACAAAGTTAGATCTAGATAGAAACTGATGAAGTAAAAAATTCTTGCCTGCTAAGATATAGACATTTCAGATTGTGGTCACAGTGAATCAGTGCTCAGGAACGTTGATCTCCGTGTATTGTCTTCATGGTGTTGCCAATATTTCTGACGTCTGAGAAACCTAAGCAGAGTATTGTGCAAGCCTGACACATACTGCAGTAGAGGATTAAAACCACATGAGTTTAATCTTGAGTTATGGACTTTAATAAGCCTGAAATCATGCTGCACTGCAGGACTGCATCTGTGATTTAGTTCTTGGCCCCTCACCATGTGAAAGCATTGTTTGAGAATCTCTGGGAACAAAACATGCGGGTCAATGTGGAGTCACCAGATGCCCTCTCCTGGGCGATGCTTTCCCTCTGAGGGCCATTTGGCATGAAGATTCTTCCCCCTTCTTATTGGAAGTACACTTCCAGATCACTTTCCACAGCCATGTGTTGACAGGCTCTCAACAGAGATGGAAGGAGGTTGACTAGTGAGTTGAGATGGGCAGGGAGGAGGGATTCTTTGTGATGTTTCATGGCCCTTCTTTCATTATTTTTCATTTTGTTAAGCTGCAGGGTGATGTCTCCACGAGGAGAAGAATTTGAGTGTTGCCAGTATCTTGCATAGCTATTTTTGCATTAAATCTGTAAGAATAAAAATATGTAATTAGCAAGGAGCAGTGTTATATTACACATGTACATAATGTGTGTCAATCCTGCCAAGAGATTATGTCAATCAGGACATAATAGGAGTAAGATCTACATTTCAAAAAGAGGAATTATTTTGGCTATGTAATTGGAGGCAGTGGTGACTGCATATAGAGAAGAATGATATCTGATTGCATCCATAAATGTCAGATAGAACATGGGAGGTTATTAAATTTCTGGCAGATTTTCTTTACTCAGAAGGGTGAATGATATTGCAAGAATATTTAGGTGAGAAATCCTTATTCCCATCTGTGCAACAGTTCATGTATTCCTTGTCTGTGTTAAAGAATCTGATTTACGGTGAATAGAAGGCAACATTCTGCTGCAGCTCAGCAGTCCCATCCAATATTATAACTGCCATTCCTTTTTCCATACCAGCGCTCTTTCACTTTAACCTGATATATTTCCCCAGTGTTTACACAACACTCCCATCAATGTTTAGGATTGCCATACCTAAATTGACTATTTGGGAAGCCTTTGGTTACTGTGTTGCACACCAGTGATTTGCAAGATTATAAACAAATAAAGGCCTGAAGAGCAACTAGTGAATATTGTTCTGAAACTCAGGTGCTTGCTGGAACTTTTTATTGATACTGAATGCTCTTTCTGTTTGTTTCCAACGTGTACTTGGAAGTGGGCATTGAATGTGCACTTTACAAGTGCTGTTTTGAAGAAATGTAAGGATTTGGGATTCTGGATTGCGTGGTGAAAATGCAGAGGCCTTTGGACACCCTCTGGCTGTAGCAGTGTTCAGTCTCTGCATGTTGGGAATACTTAACGCATGTGATGTGCTAAACTTGTTGAACTAATCTATATACAACATTACAGTTTTTGCAATTAAATACGGTAGCAACACAAATGATATTTAGTGCTGTATACTGGTGATTGCTGGTGAGTACTAGTGGCTTAGGAACAATTGCTATAACTAATAATGAATAAGAAACAGCAATTAATTTCTGGTGGCAATCGATGAGTCCTCCATGATTTATTGCTGGATTGTGATCAGCAATTGTTTGAAACTGATTCACAAATGATAAGTTTGTGGAAATGTTCTGGTAATGCTTCAGTGCTAGATGGTTGTTGCCATACGCTGGCTGATTGTCAATGAGTGTCACTGTACTGTTGCTGGGCAGTATAAGCGATTGCTGGTGACTTTCAGAATTAGACTGGGCAAAATACCTGCTAATAAGCATACGCCAACATCTGGGTAGAAGAACAAACCACAAGTGGGCAGAAAAGCTGCTCTTTTCCAGGCTGAACAAGCCCAACTTTCTCAGCCTGGCCTCACAGCAGAGGGGTTCCAGCCCTTGCATCATTGCTGTGGCCTCCTCCGGCCCCGCTCCAGCGGGCTGAAGTGCTGGGGCCTGAGCTGTGGGCCCCAAGTTGGAGCTGACATGTGAATGAGTCACAACCCAGCAGAATGTTCTGCTTTTCCTATTGGCTTCATGTTCCAGAACCTGGCCCACCTGTGTCTTTGTGGCTCCACCCTCACCCAGGTGGTCGTGGTTGGGGTGGTGGGTGAGGCCAGGATTATATTAACCAGGAGCCAATGAGTTGGAGGAGCTTCCTGTTGGGTGGGGCTTCTGCTGGGGCTGGTCACATCGTGCTGAGCTCTCATGGTGGTGTCCTTCCATGTGAAGGGCCACAGAGGAGTCATCTCTGTCTGTTGTGTCCAGCAGGCGATGCTGGCACCACAGTGGGCAGCAGAGGAGCTGGGCCCACAGGAACCTAGGACAGGACTGTCTGAAAGAAGACTTCTGAGGGAATGTTGCTGAATTCAGCATTGACCTGTGTGATCAGGCAGAAGTAACTATTTTCTCCAAATCACCAGTGCAATACATAATCTGTTGTGTAAGTGTTACTGTCTTTTGAGTCTCTAAGCTTGTGTCTGTGCTGAAAGAGGGCAGATTTATATTAGATGTAAGGACGAAGTTCTTTACTGTGAGAGTGGTGAGGCACTGGAACAGGTTGCCCATAGAAGTTGTAGATGCTCCATCATTGGGAGTGTTCAAAGTTTGTTGGGGCGTGGAGCAGACCTAGTCCCTGCTCATGACAGGGGGGGTGGGAACTAGATGCTCTTTAAAAGATCTCTTCCAACCCAAGTCCTTCTATGATTCTGTGATTATGAAATTGGTAATTTGTAAATAAAAAAAAAAAATACAGTTTTCTGTCTCTCCGGTGAAATAACAAATATATTAACTTAATATATTAACTTAATATATTAAGTTAATATATTTGTTATATATTAATCCGGTTAAGATACAGTTAATCCGGTTAAGATACAGTTAGTCCGGTTAAGATACAGTTAATCCGGTTAAGATACAAAATGCCCCAGATTTCTACTTCAAGTTGAATGTAGAAATATTTTAAAAAGAAACACATCTACTTTGCTCTGAAATAAATTCTTGATTATTTGAAAGTTTGCATTCAAAGGCAAAAATAGAAGTAAAAGCTTTGCCATTCTTATTTGACCCACTGTTTTTTTCTGATGCATGCATGGGGTTTTTTTTTGGTTCATCCATGGAGCTAAGATCAGTATTGTTGCCAGCACCTTGCTTTCTGTGACTGTTGCACAGGCAACTGAATGGAGCTCTAGAGTCATCTCCCAGCTGACCTCTGGTGAGAAGCGCATGCCATGGAGGTACAGCAGTGAAACCACTGTCCAGATTTGGCAGAAGAGGCACAGCAGATGATTCTGTGCTCAGCTTCTTTCCCAGTCATGGAATACTGTAGAGAGCAATTGTAGCCCAGCAGATGGTCGCAGAGTTAAGACCAACCAATGGGAGCCACTGTGTTTCTTACTGGCCACTACACAAAGTGTGCCAGTTTACCCTTGCTGAGGCAGCTTAATTAGTATTGCAGTGGTAACAATTTGGACCCTTAGAGTTATAGAGAGTTATATTCAATGTCAAAAATCAGAAAGAAGAGGTTTGCTGTTTATCCATTATAAAATGAGTTAAAGCCAGATACAGTCTTTGAATTTGGAATTTTGGATTTTTGGCTTTTGTGGGGAGCAGAGGAGTTTCCTCTCTTGAGGAAATTATTTTGGTTCTTGAAGAAGAAAGTAGAAGTATAAACAGTATACAAAACTCTGCTTCAGTAACTTGGAGTCTGATATTCACACATTTTCAGAATTCCCAAGTCTGTTTTAATTTTCTAGGTATTGTGGTATTCTTAAGATTTCCCACAGTCTTGCCCATACGCTTAGAATTGGATCTCTTAAATGAAAACTGAAACAAATCAGTGTTCAGATTAACAAATGCAGATATATTGGACAAGAAAGTTTCAGCCTAAACTTAGTAGGAGTTAGTTGGCTGACGACATTAAACATTTACGATGTAAATATGAATGTATGATGGCAACACAAAGTTATGCGCTGCTAAGAATTCTGAAATTTATTGCATGTATGTTTCATTAGGTAGGTAATGAAATTCATACATTTTGGGACTTAAACTGCCAGATCTACCGTTATGTTTTTACATCAGTAAGTATGGCAGTCTATGAAAGCATTAGTATATGAAAGCTGATGCACTTTAATAGTGCTAATAGCATTTCTGTTTAAGTCCAGAGAAATTTCACTGATTTAATAACTCATTTTTAAATACAGGCATAGACAAGTCATATTTCTTCTGAAAAAAAAGGTTTTCTTAAATATTTTGTAGGTAGGTTGATTATTACAAATGCTATCATCCATAAACAGAATCAGATTCATAATTATAAATTATTTTCCCTCTTAAAGCTTAAGTAATCAAAATCCTGGAAAAAAATATTAAAGGACATTTGGGCAAAGATAAATACTAAAACACCTAGTCGCTTCTAATTAATAATTACATGCCTGAGAAAAGACAGAAAATAGTTATTTTTTTCCTATAAATTCTTTTAAAACCTTTTTATAAATGTAAAACTAAAATGATTGGATGACTTACATTTCGCTCATCTAGTTAATCATATTAGTCATAATCCTGTGGCTTCAGTTTGGGTACCTTCCATCAGTCTAAATATAATTTCTAAATCTAATGTAAGTCTTTGTAATTATATAATGAATAATTAAGGAAGTAGCTAAATTCAATAGTGCAGTAGCTATTTTCTACATAAAACAAAGGAAATTGAATAAAACAAACATTTTGAAAGGTGATTAAATCATTGCATCAAGGGAACCCTCTGTTTTTTCAGTTTGTACATAATTGCTAAAAAGTTCTTTTTATATATATCATCCAAGTATGGGAGTCTCTGCAGAAAAAAAAAAAATATAATTTAGTTAACTTCTGGTGGTTTGTCCATATGCATGGTGCTCCCGGGGTCAGGGAAGAATCACTGCTGACTCTCCATCCTGCCTGATCAGTGGGACTAACTGTGGAGATCCATTTCTCCATAAATGTCCTGCTCTACTTAAGGCTCTGATGGCAATAGGGAGATATCAGACATTCGTTCCCTGATCTGTCTGTCCATCTCCCTAGTCAATACCTATGTGTATGCATATACGTATTTTTATTTGTTTCTGTAGGTTTCTAGCAAAATTACACTTCATTTTTTCATTACACTTCATATTTCAAACTAAATCCTGAAGAATATTACTTCTCTTTAGGCTGTTGATTTCTCACATAAAAACTTTACAGATTGTAATATAATTTACATTTTAATATGCAAGGGAAATGCTCTTCCACATCATGCCTACCATGATCTGTTCCCTTTTTCATTTAGTGAAAAAATGATCAAGGAAAATTCATTTGAGAGGTGATAAATGTTATAGACATATACACTTTTATAAAAACTTATAAACTAGTGAATGCTTTCTGAAGAACCTGTTTTCCAAATAATAAGCTCTTGCGTGCCCTTCTCAGTGCCCAGTCATGGAAGTTGCTTTTTACTTTTTATAAGAAACTGATTTCTTTAGATGTGCTACCAGATGAGCCTGGTCTCCAACTCCCACTCTGTATAGTAAGGTATAAAGCATGGTTCACAGTGCTGAGGAATTATTCCCTTGGTGCTTAGTGGAAACCACTTGACAGTTTTCAGTTCATTCTGTTTGATCTGACGCTTCCAAAGCAACAGAGTGACCTTTATGAGTTTGATCATATAGAAGTGATTTTTAGATAAAAGAAAAATAAGCTTACCCTAGTGGAATAAACCAAAATTAAATTATAGAGTCACAATAGTTGGAAATGATTACACCCCCAAAATATCAAACTACAAAATGACATTATGAGTGTGTGCATTTTAAAAAAGACATTTAAATCTGTTGAAAGCTCTCTTATTCCCTATCTTTCTTAGCTTCTGAGAAGCCAAGGCAGGTAACGTTTTCCTTCCAGGGCTTTCATGCCTTGACAGGTCTTTCAGGTACCTTTCATTGCTATTCATCACCCCAGAAAGACAAGTGAAGGCTCTGGGTGCTGCTTCTTCCTGGTTTCGTTTGGAATACCTTTTATCTATTCTTAGAAACTAGAATATTGTACAATAGTATAGAGGATTACTGTTCCTTCCTCTTCCCAAGTATTATTCATTCACTTGTTTGTGTGCAGCTTAATTTGGTACATACTTTCTGTTTTGCCTAATTTTTTTGTAAGCCATAGTTGTTTTTTTTTAAAATCGCTGGTTACACATTATGATACATGTATAGTAAGGAATGATCCTTCTATGAATACCTTAATAGATTAATGGTGCATAAAAGCCACACTTGTCATCTTACGGGAAGGCATGACAGACTTCACATTTATCTAGATATTCTAATTTTCCACCCAAACATCAGGTTTTGGGTTTATTGGTTAAATACTCTCATCACATTACTGACCTTCTAAGGGATGCATAAAATATCTTAGATTACATCTTATTAGTGTTTTTCCATATTTAGTTAAAGTGTTACCATAACTTTCTAAGGTCATATTTAAAGATGCCTCTGAAAAGGCTTAAGAGAAATACTGCTTTACAAGGAAAGATCAAGAAGGACAGACAAAGCATAAATTACTGAGTAGGCAGGCTCCAACTGTTCTCAGCTGTGTACTCTGTCCTATGCAGCTCCACTCCGTAATGATAGCCTACAGGCAGCAACTTAGTAGATGTTATAATTGTTCCTGTAACTTAAGTACTTCAACATTAAAAAAAAAAAAGTTTTAAACTTATCCTCGTTTGACTCTGCATCTACTATTCAGGTGTTCTCCTGAGACCTGTCTCTCACAGATTCACGATCATTCATAAGAACAGAGTCAACATCCTGTTGTCAAGGGATGTTGTATGATAGACCTCATTAAAGGGATTTCTCCTTGAAGAATAAGAGGTCAGACACCTCCTGTTCAGGCAGCAGAGGCAAAGGTAGAACACTTTCATCAAGAAATAATTGGCAAATTGAGAACTTTAACCAAATCCTTTTCCTGGAAAAAAAAAAAAAAATTAGTTTAGAATTGTTTGCTTAGATCAATACAGTAATGAAAAGCCAAGGTAACCGTAAGATAAGACAAAGCTTAAGTGATGTTTTAGCTGCGATTCCATTTCTGGTTCACAGAAAACTGAGCTAAAATTGAAAAGCATCAGAAAGTCTGGCATGTAGTGTATAGTTGTGCCTTCAGAACAGTCTTGTTGTGGAAAACATGTTTTTCCTCATAATTTGTTTATCCTGATTATGTAGGAAATTACACTGCTTAGTGGAATAAAGAGAAAAGTGTAAAAAGGTGCAGTAACCTAGTAAGTTTCTGTTGAAATCTGTATTTTCTAGTTTCTCCATCATGCCTCTCAGAAAACTTGCTCACTGTTTAGTAAGACAAACTTCAGATTTTTAGGACTGGAAAAACTAGTGCTCTGTACAGCCACAAAAGCATAACTAAACTAATGTTTTTATCGATAACTGTATAGATTTGGTAAAAGCATATGAAATAAGATGAAATACGTAACACTTAGCTATCCAGAAGATGTAAAGGAAAGTATATTATGGGTCTGCAACTCCAGCAGAAATGACAGATTATTCAAAGATAAAGCTTAAAATGTGTGCTTGCCTTTGAAATATTTTTAAAGGACATAAACTCTAGGGAGATACAGGAGTAGTCTGTAGTAGGAGTAATTTTCAGGATAGCATATGACTGAAAAAAATCTTGTGGTGACAACGTTAAAGCTGTGGTAGTAGGCTTCCAATGACACTGTTGAGCTTGGGCTTTTTTTAACCCGTCCCTCCCCAAAATATACAGTTTTTATGTTTCGACCATTTTGTAATATTACAGTCTCTAGGTGCTCAGTTTAGTTCTGCCCTGTTGCGAAAACGGGGGAATAAAGTCCGGTCTTGTGAGGCCGGCACCGAATATGTGACAGACACAAATCGGGAAAC